>VHZZ01001722.1:764-17745 GCA_009801015.1 Silene noctiflora | reverse complement strand
TTTATAGCTTTTATTCAATCCCTCCTAACCAACCATTCCTCTTGTGACCGTAGGATAGAAAGACTACCAAGCATTAGCATAGAAAATTCCGTAGCATCTCTGTGGAATTCGACCCCTATATACTACATTCTTTTGTTGTACCTAGGGTATTTTTGATAGGGTGCGACACCTAGTCAGCAAGCCTCTTAGTATCAATACGATCGGCAAGATTAATGTTACTCTTCTTTGATTTATACTCACATGTTATGCATATGTAGGTTTATGTTGCATGTTATTGCTTATTGCTTCCCAAATCACATGATGTTTGGTGTGATAGTTGTTCTTGTCATTACAATTGTTGAATTGACTTGCTTGTGTTAGGTTAGGCTTAATTTCTGTTACCCATGTTAACATGTATAATCTATATATGTGTTTATTCCTGCTTTCTCTCGTCAAATTAATTAGACCTTTGTATGCATCATGTTTGTCTTAATCATGTTCTTGGTTATGTTTGTTTTGATGTAATATGGCTGGGAGAACCATGAGTTACTCCCCATTGACTGTGGCATTCATTTTAATGAATGAACAAGTTGCAGGTTGGTGATTATTTAGGGATTACGACGAGTGAGCTAGCGAGCGTTGTTCATACAACGATTGACCTTTGATTGTGGTTTAGTTTATTAGTTAATATATAACTTTTTTTTAGTTAAGAGATCGGGATCCCTTACATTTATTTAAATTGTAGTTTGTATAAACTAGTTCTTAAGCTTAAGTTTTGTTTTATAATTTAGCGACTTCTCGGTTTTCTATATCAATGTTTTTTTTAAACATCACTTTTTCCACTGCAAAGTTTATGTTTATCTTCCTTAAAAATCCAGGGGTGTCATAGAAATGTTCAAAAAAAATCGTAAATAATGCTATGTAACTAGCTATATCGGGCCACTTAGTAGTTTGAATGTCGTAGGGACTTCAATCACGTTGGCGCAATGTCAAAGGAGATTCAATTAATATATGAAGGTGCATCGTCACCATCCGACGAATCTGTAACCTATAACAGGCAAACAAAATATTCAAACCCGAATATGGCTTTGTTTAGTCTACTTCAACATTTAAAACGCGGAAGTTCATATTTCCATTATGTTATATGATTTAAAGAATGCTATAATGATAGTGTTTCATCATAGAATAACATAAATAAAGCAATAATCAAACGGAAAATATCACTCGGAATTTTGATCCGTTTCACCCTAACCATGGTCACCATACTCACAAGCACAAAATTTACAAAATCAGCCACCTCAACAGAAACCACAAATTAAACACCCAACAAACTAAAAAAAAGCAGATAATAGCTCTACAAAATATCCCAAGTCAGAAGAGTAAACCCCATTTACACATTACTGATTTAAGCAGCATTCACTGTAATAAACAAAGCAAGGCTCTCGGCCATGATATACTATGGAATCAAAGATATATCAGAAGTAGCCCATGGACTCCTATTATTTCAGTAGCCAGAACAAAATATTAGCAATTAAGTTCAAATTAGCACACTATATAGGACTATTACGTGCAAGTGTAGAACTAATAAGCCTAAAAAGACAACATAAAAAGCAATACTAGCTAGTCTAAGAAAGTATCGTATATATAACCCAAGCAAAACCCATAAATGCTTCCATGAACAGAGAAAAAGCATCTGTAACATCAAAGTGAGAACTAGAGGAGGATGCTAGATACAACAATACATATATCTTATAAACCTAGCAAACTATGTCGTCACACCTGTGTACTGGTCATGTTCGTGTTCAAGACTGATTTTGCCATTTCTATAAATTCACCCGTAGCTTTTCCAGTACCAAAAACGTCCAGCATTTAAGCAAACTGTGTCGTCATTTTTTTCAATAGGACGTTGCTCTCATCGTACTTGGTTTTTAGAACCTCGTGATTCTTTAACAACACTTTATTTTCCTTGGTCACATCAGCCACAACCTTTTTCATATTTTCTAAGGCTAAACTAGTACTCTCTCCACAACCAAATCCTTCTTTTCTTAAGATATTGTGTACTCAAAACACATCACTTTGTTTTACACCATATCCATAACCCACTGGACGTGTAGGAACATTCTTCCCATACATTACTTTGTAAAAGGATTCATTCTTAATTTTTACTCGAGATTTGGAACTAGATGGATGCATCAAAGTTTCCGTATAAATACTTTGGGAAAGGTTTAAGTATATTATACCTGTAAAAAAAAGAGTATACATCAGTCCAGGATCTACGCCATCAGGTTGCAAATACATCAAAAGGTATCAAAAATAAAGGAGAATTAAGCACATAAGTCTCTAATCCATTTCTCGTCTAATCTAGGAATAGCTACAGTGTTTCTTGCCCGAAATCTAATACAGTCAGTCTTGATTGTTTGCTGAACAATGGCAGTAGGCTGAGTAACTTGGAGGGTGAGTCTTGCACTATTGCGTTCATGCCATATCAGGTACACCAGTTGGATAAAACAAGCATAAATAATTCTACGAATTAGAATACTATGTCTCCTCCATTTAGCATTCCATTCCACCAGCTCTCTAGGATTTAAATGAAGCTTGAGGGACTGTTGTAGCAGATTGGCATATTTGGTACTAAAAGGACAATCAAAGGACAAATGGCCATGATCTTCATCAGCATTAGAGAATAGATAACAGGTTGGATTACTTGTACTTCCCATACGAATAAGTCGATCATTAGTAAATAATCTTCCTAAGATAGTAATCCAGTAGATAAAAGAGGCTTTGGGAATGTTCATAGAGTTCCAGCATACCTTCTACCATGTGACAGCAGGTTTATGGATGCTCAACCAGTGTTAACCTTCCTTAACAGTATAAGAATCAGTTTTCCCAAGCCACAAATTGAATGTATAGGCAGGCTGAAATAAGACCATAATGTGAGCAATTTTTTTCCAGGACCAACTACAGTCAACAGGTGGTATGTAGTTGTCCTAATTCGAGCCTTTTAGTAGGTATGATTGACCCATTTTACCCACAAGTAATTCTTCTTTGATGCTATCCACTAAACATACTTACCAATCAGAGCCTTATTAAAAAATTTTGCATTTTTTAGACCAAAACCACCCTTTGTTTTAGTAGTACAGCAGGTATCCCAGTTGACAGCAGGTGCACACATATAAATGTTCTTGCCACCCCATAGGAAATTCCTACAAATAACATCTATCTTATTCATAATGTCATTGGGAATCAGAAAAATGGTAGACCAGTATGAGTGCAAAGATTGCAAGACAAAAGTAACTAGAGTGAGTCTTCTAGCATATGATAGATGTTTAGCCCCCTAAGCTCTTACTCTAGCAGTAATCTTGTTAATTAGTTTCCTTCCTTCAGTTGATGTAAGCTTCTTGGAAGAGATGGGAACCCCAAAGTATTTAAAAGGCAATGATCCTTTCTTGAAACCAGAGATTTGTAATACTTCTTCTACTATCTCATTCTTCACACCATTGAAATATAATTCAGTTTTGTCTATGTTAACGCATAGCCCAGAAGCTGTACAAAAAGTAGCAAATGCCCTCAAAATCCACATGATAAAAGCAGCATTACCCTTAGAAAATAGTAATAAATCATCAGAAAATAAGAGGTGGTTAAGTTTCAAGGGGGCACAAAAGGGGTGAAATATAAGATCCTCTTGTTGGCCAACCACTGAAAGAATTCTGGACAAGTATTCCATGCAGAGGGTGAACAATAGAGTGGAGAGAGGGTCACTGTAATACCCGTCCCATCAGAGGACCCGTTGACTGACCATAGTTGACTAGTGTGACCTTAATCGTCAAGACGAAGTAGTTTTTTAACTTTGGACTCGACATAGTGGGCGACACTCGTTCGAGTGTGCTTCACTCGACCCAGTGCAGGGGACTCAGTCGAGTGTGTTGGCACTCGACTGAGTGTGCCGTGGTCAGCGTATTAATATAATACGCATAAGTCACAATTCCGGAATCGCTTTCTTATTTATTTTCTTTTTCCCTTTCTTCCCCAAAACCCTAAATCAACACATCTCTCCCTACTACTCATTCCTTACCTTGTTAGCATATACCTAGGAGGATATCACGGGAATGGAAGGTTACGCCGACTCCGACCTGGTCAGCCAATCGTACGATAAGGTAAGTCACCGTCACCGTCTTTATGTCTTGGGATTATGATTATGTTGTGAGTGATTAATTTGTATCGTTTTTATAGGCATTATTGTCCGTGTGCAGTGATTTCATACATGAATGATGGATTGATACTACTTGGAATGCGGTACAGGTAGGATTTCCTACTCAGTTGACAGTAGAATTGTGTGCGTTTTAATGTGACGGTATTGTACCGTGCTTTGTGATATGTTTCTATGATTGTGATGATATTGTGATGACGTAGTTGGTGGTGGATGTTGGTGTTGGTGTTGGGTATGATCGGTATTGTGATTGTGATAATGTTTTGTGAGACATTGTGAGAGGTGGTCTCACCCTCATTGTTCGCCTCCTGCATTCTCTCAGTGTAGGAGGGATGTATACATTAAAGGACTTGGGTTATTGTGGGTGGTTTAAGTGGTTGTTTGCATTCTTCCAATGGCAGGGATACATACTCCGCCGTGTAGTCGGTTACTTGATGTGTGGTGTATGGTGATGGTGGTGGTGTGGTGTAGTTACATTCTGTTACATTATTTATTATATATCGTTGTTCAGTTGACTGACCCCGTGTTGTTTGTAAAACTGTGATGGTCCATTCAGGGATGGTGAGAAGGTTGTCTTGCAGGTTTAGATGTTGTTTTGGATGCTTGTTGTGATGTTCGTGTATGGGGATAGGAGACCGCTGATGCTGATATTAGTATATCTATGATAGAAACCGATGTTGTAATAGTTCAGTGATGTAGTTTATATTTCTTATTCACATAAAGTGTAATTAATAACAATGTTGTTCTTGAATGCTCTATTTGATATATACTTACCTTGGGTAACCAAGATGTTAGAACCCTTGGTTGTCAGAGAGGGTCTAGTACAGGCTTCCATGGTAAGTAGGGGTGTTACAAAATGGTATTAGAGCAACGATTTTGGAACCTGTAACCAATGAACCCAATGAACTTAGCGAGTCAATTAAAATGAACCTGGTGTATGTATGTTGGGAGCCCCATATGAATTGGTTTTGGGTGAGTAGGCGCCCTCATTTCAGGACCCGGCTCCAATGTGCTTAAGCTAGTAAACTCAGGGTGGGATGCAGTGTGGAAGTTTGTTTTGTGTTATATGTCGAACATGTCTGATGTATGTGCTTATGCGAGTTCTCTATGAATGAAAGTGATATGATGTGAGGTATGAATGGCGAATATTATCATAGGAGTGCGTGAATGAATGGTAGTGTAAGGGTGGGAACGTGCTTATGTAACTGTTTAATTGTTTGAACCCTGGCATACTGTGTTCCCAATGTGAATGAGAACTATGAATGTGATATGAGTAATTGAAAGGATCGATAGGTATATGTGTGCCAGTATTAATATGATGTTGGGATCACGGTAATATTTACCTGGAATTTGCTAGAATTATCCGAACTTAGATATAATGATATAATGAATGATGTATGATGATTCGCTATGGAGAAAGATATGAAGTAGATGCTTTATGATGGCATCTTTTAGAATATAGTTAAATGGACTAACCAGTGACGAGTTCCGGGACGCTCCTCGAACTCCGAACGATGTACAATTTTGCAGGAACGTCGATTTTGACAACATGAACATTTTAATTGACTTTTGAGGGAACTCGACCGAGTACGAAGATGTACTCGACCGAGTACGAAGATGTACTCGACCGAGTCAGGTCCACTCGATCGAGTGCGGAGGATACTTGACCGAGTGTGTAAAATGGGCAGAACCTATTTTGAATATGCCAATTTGGACACTCGACCGAGTACCTGGGACTCAACCGAGTTGCCGACACTCGACCGAGTGCGGTCTGTACTCGACCGAGTGCCCTAAATAAAACCGAGTCGCGTTTTCAGATTTTCCTTGTTAAAAACCTAAACCTCCTTCTTATTTTCGACATAATAACACTTCAAACCTTCCTCAAATTCTCTCAAAATGTTCTTCCATATTGAAAGCTTGAAGATTTAGTGATTCCATCTTTTCCAAATTCATTCTAAGTTGTTTCTCATTCATTCCTCTTTCAAATCAACAAGGTAAGGTTAATGCCTCTACGTTTTAAATGTTTTAACATCAAGCCTCAATTAGATGTTAAAAGCTTTGATTTTCATACCTAGATTTATGCCATAGTTGATAATCTTCAATAGAACTTGCTTTAGCTCTTGAATTTGATGCTAGAAAAACTGAATTTTTAAGCCAAATGCAGTAGAATTGGATTCGGGAATTTTCTAGGGTTCTTGTGAAATCTGGATTTCTGATGTTTCAATCCTCTTTTAAGACCACAAAGGACTATAGGATGTTGGGAAAATTTAAATGAAAAAATCCGTCTTAATTTTTTTTTTACTTGTTTTGATGCTGAAAGTTTAAACTTTGTGCTTGGTTTTTGGTTCTTGAGCCTTTCCCTTGTTGTCTATCGATATAATGCAGCATGCCGAGAGCTATTGTCAGCCGACAACCAACCAAGAGGAACCGGGCCGAGAGAGGTCAGAATAGCCAGGGCTATAATGTTCCACCCGTGGGACAGTATCCGGCCATTCAGTTTGCAGACTTTAGGCAGCGGGAAGTTTTTGTATCGTTGATGACTCGCCCTATCCGGGCCATTAGATGTATAGACACGGGGATTTTGGAGGAGTTGGGGATCGAGGTAGACGTGAGACATATCTTTGAAACCTTGGGATTGATGGGGTTTTATAGGCTGCGGAAACATTCCTTTGAGTACCTGACACTAAATTTTTTGAGTTCCTTTTCGTATGATGAAGATGCTGAGACCTGCCACTTTAGGGGGGGTTAACCGTGACTTTGACCTGACCATGGAGGATGTTGCTGAGGCCCTCAGAATTTATAAGCCCACTGCGGATCACTATCTAGATGTGCCAAAGGAGTGTGGAGCGGGTGAGTACCTATCCTACTTGACGGGTGCTGAGACTAACGTGAGTGCCATGCTAATCAATGACGTGCAATACGTGACTTATAAGGTTTTCCTAAGGATAATGACTTGCATGTTGTACGGGAGGAGTGATGTGAGTAAGCTTAAATCACATGAGGTTATGCTTCTTATGTCCTATCTAAACCCGAAGAGGGAGGCACGATTTTATTACAGCCCTCCGCCATAGTGTGTAGTAGCCTTGCCCTAATGGCTCAGTCACCCCACCGTTACCTCAGTTGTGGGGCAATCGTGCCCCGACTAGCTCAAAATCTAGCTGATTTCGATCCCTCTCCCACCTTTCCAGCTATAATTGAGAGTGTACCGGCAATAGATAAGGAGTACTTCCTTCGTCAGAAGTGGCTTCGGGTATTAGAGAACGGGACCTTGGCTTGGAGAGTGAGGGGTACCTCGTGGATGGCATTACATGATTCGGCTAACCTTCCGAAGATCGAGCACCTCGAGGAGTGCACTGATTACATGACACCTCCTCCTCGGACCTACCTTATTCCGGAGCACGTGTTGCGAGACATGCCCGAACCGAGGAAGATGACCTAGGTGCCCCGAGCACCTAAAGGAGCTAGAGTGGCTAGAGCGGTACCTGAGGAGACTCCTTAAATACCGCAAGTTGACCCATGTATCAGTACTCGGGCTATCCGACGGTGCAGGACCCTAGGATGCAGGTACACGAGCTGTCAGAGCGGTTGTCTAACACCTTAGTGTCGAGGAACCTTCATGAGATGACACGGCATCAGGGCATCGGAAAAGAGCTCGCTCAACCGGCATGGTGGAGAGGACTGGTAGACGACAGTGAAGTCTTTCACTACTATAGGGTGGACCAGACTTCATAGGGAGTACCAGAGAGATTTGAGAGAGGATGCGTTACCGGTCCATGGGGTGCCAACTATGGAAGTCAGCTAGATGATCAGGGGAGATGGATCGGAGGAGGGTATGTACCGGAGTTTGGACGAGGGTTTAGCTCGGCGCCGTCAGGTTTCGCTGGAAGACTTGATGCTGGGGATCATCTGAAGCGAGGATCGGGGATGAGATAGATGATGGTTCGGGCAGTCCTCGTTGAGTTTATGTTTTGTTTTTACCTTATTAGACTTATGTTATATTTGGTGCCATGTGGCACATAACTTTATTTCAGATGTTGTATGCGGCCTAGACTTATTTTGTGTCCTTAGATTTTGCTTGGTTGATATGAGTCGGGGTGACCTTGGGTCACCATATTGATCTATTTTGAGGTACTTGATGGTTGTGGGCGTGTTCCGTTCCGTCTTAGATTTCGCTGCAGTTTTCAGACTCGACCGAGTGCCAGGAGTACTCGACCGAGTGGAGCGAACTCGACCGAGTACTCACTGCACTCGACCGAGTGCCTAGATTACAGTTTTGGGTGTGGTAGTCTGTTTTCCAGTAACTCGATCGAGTACACTAAGCACTCGACCGAGTTCATCTCACTCGATCGAGTGCTAGTTACTCGACCGAGTGAGCGTTATTCAACCGAGTACCATAGTTTTGATCGAGTGACAGCATTTTTATCGAGTACAATACATAAGTATATCATGTTATGGTCGTATGATGTAGTTTCACTTGAAATGTGGTGGTTACCCGTTGTATTTTGACTTGGGTCGTACTAAGGGGGGGTGCAACTGTGTTGGTATGCCATGTAGGCGGTAAACCACAAATTTCGACCTTGATTGCTAGACCAACCTTGTTGTAGACATAATGTTGGGAGGTATTTCTTCAACACAAACATGGGGGTAGTATAGTGCTAATGTAACTCTTGACCTTGACCGTTCGGTGGGTGATCTTCGGGGACGAAGTTCCTTTTAAGGGAGATAGGGTGCATTGCACGCGTGGGAGAAAATTGTGTTGCTTATTCCGTCAAAAATGCATGTTATATGGTGTGGTGTCGTGGTGTTATACTAAATTAGCAGGTTAAGTGTGGTCCATGTATGTTTAATTGCAAGTGGAATTTTTTATTTGAAAAACTTGTGAAAAAAAAATTTCTTTTTAAATTGTGGCATTTATTATTGTGGTATTTATTGGTTTAAAAGTAAATTGTTGTATGTGAATAGGTGGTAAGGCAAGTAATGTGAGTGTGTGCTGCGAGGCAAGTAAGATGAGACGGGAATGGGCGGTGAAGTCGTACAATTGAGACTAGAGATGGTGACGATTAGGTTAACCGTAGTTAGTATTAAGCCTAGCTAGCAAACCATACTGATGATCAGACTGCAGCATTGGGAGTTGAACTTCGGGGACGAAGTTCTCTTTAAGGGGGGAAGACTGTAATACCCGTCATATCGGAGGACCCGTTGACTGACCATATTTGACTAGTGTGACCTTAATCGTCAAGACGAAGTAGTTGTTTAACTTTGGACTCGACCTAGTGGGTGACACTCGGTTGAGTGTGGTGCACTCGACCGAGTGCAGGGGACTCGGTCGAGTGTGTTGGCACTCGACCGAGTGTGTCGTGGTCAGCGTATTAATATAATACACGTAAGTCACAATTCCGAAATCGCTTTCTTATTTCTTTTCTTTTTCCCTTTCTTTCCCAAAACCCTAAATCGACACATGTCTCCCTACTACTCATCCCTCACCATGTTAGCATATACCTAGGAGGCTATCACGGGAATGGAAGGTTACACCGACTCCGACCTAGTCAGCCAATTGTACGATAAGGTAAGTCATCGTCACCGTATTTATGTCTTGGGATTAGGATTATGTTGTGAGTGATCGAGTCGTATCGTTGTTGTAGGCATTATTATCCGTGTGCAGTGATTTCATACATGAATTATGGATTGATACTATTTGGAATGCGACACAGGTAGGATTTCCTACTCAGTTGACTGTAGAATTGTATGCTTAATAATGTGACGGTATTGTACTGTGCTTTGTGATATGTTTCTATGATTGTGATGATATTGTGATGGCAGAGTTGGTGGTGGATGTTGGTATTGGGTGTGATCGGTATTGTGATTGTGATATTGTTTTGTGAGCCATTGTGAGAGGTGGTCTCACTCCCATTGTTCGCCTCATGCGTTCTCTTAACGCAGAAGGGATGTGTACATTAAGGGACTTGGGTTATTGTGGGTGGTTTAGGCGGTTGGTTGCGGTCTTCCACTAGCAAGGCTACATACTCCGGTGTGTAGTCGGTTACTTGATGTGTGGTGTATGGTAATGGTGATGGTGGTGGTGTGGTGTAGTTACATTCTGTTACATTATTTATTGTATATCGTTGTTTAGTTGACTGACCCCGTGTTGTTTTTAAAACTGTGATGATCCATTCGGGGATGGTGAGCAGACTGGATTGCATGTTTAGATGTTGTTTAGATGCTTGTTGTGATGTTCGTGTATGGGGATGGGAGACCGCTGGCGTTGATATTAGTATAGCTATGATAGAAACCGCTGTTGTAATAGTTCAGTGATGTAGTTTATATTTCTTATTCACATAAAGTGTAATTAATAATAATGTTCTTCTTGAATGGTCTATTTGATATATACTTACCTTGGGTAACTGAGATGGTAGCACCCTTGGTTGTCAGGGAGGGTCTAGTACATGCTTCTTTGATAAGTAGGGGTGTTACAGTCACCTTGCCTAAGTCCTCTCTTTCCCTTGGAGAAGCCAAAAGAAGAGCCATTCAAAGACAAGGAGAAGGTGGGTGTGGAAACACAGATCATAATTCATTCAAAGCACTGTTTTGGAAACTCAAGGCCAGGAGCATTTAATGAAGAAAATCGCATTCAACACTATCATAAGCCTTCTTAATTTCAATTTTGAGAAGGCATCTTGGGGAGGCAGCTTTTCTATTATATAACCTTTCAATATCCTGGCATATAAGAACATTCTCCACTATGTTCCTGCCTTTAACAAAGCCTCCCTGATTCACACTCACAAAGTCTGGCAGAACTTTCCTCAATCTGTTGCAGAGTAGCTTGGTAATACATTTGTAAATAGTGTTGCAACAGGCAATAGGCCTAAAATACATGACACTCTTAGGGTTGGTGACTTTGGGAATAAGAGTGATGTTTGTAGTATTCAGCTACTTCAAAAGCTGCCCAGTCTGAAAGAAATCTTTTACAACTTCACAAATTTCCTGACCAACAATGTCCCATGTAGCTTAAAAAAATTGGCTAGTGTAGTCATCAGAGCCTAGACTTTTAGAAGCAGGAATAAAAAATATGCACTGTTTAATTTCCTCATGAGTCATTGGCTTAAGGAGTATACTGGTATGGTGGACCTCAATTAGCACCAGTTCTCATAGTAGGCTTATGAACCTTAGTAGTTTGATTGCTGGACCCCAGAAGTTGAGTATAATATTCAAGGAAAGTTTGTTCAATGGCTTGAGGGTCCTGGTGAGTGACTCCATTATTATCTTTAATCTAAAACACTTTGTTATGGATTTGCCTGTGCTTGAGTTGACTATGAAAGAATCTAGAATTCTCATCCCCTCCTTTTAACCACTCAGTCTTTGATTTTTGTTGCAGGTAGCTAAATTTAGCCTAATTCAAAATCTTATAAGATTCAACTGCTTTTCTTTCAGCTATCATGGCTTGTGAATCAGAAGGGCTGAGATGCATCCGAGTTTGAATATTATCAAGAAGGATCTTAGAAATGTAAGCAGCTTTTTCAATATCAGAGAACTTATTCTTATTAAGATTCTTCAAAGGTTGCTTTAGCTTTCTGAGTTTATTCACCACCTGAAACATTCTCACACCAGAAATAGGTTGGTTCCATTCTTATCTAACAATATCCTTAAAAGCTGGATCCAGACTCCATATGTTGAAGTATTTAAGGGGAGTAGACCTTAGGGGAGCATCCTATCTTCTATAACAGATCCATGGACAGTGATCAAAGTTGCCTTCATTCAGGAAG
Organism: Silene noctiflora; assembly: GCA_009801015.1. Classification (NCBI taxonomy): domain Eukaryota; kingdom Viridiplantae; phylum Streptophyta; class Magnoliopsida; order Caryophyllales; family Caryophyllaceae; genus Silene; species Silene noctiflora. The sequence continues at coordinate 5,799 of VHZZ01001722.1, read as the reverse complement.
TATGCATGGCAATCAGGGTATAAAAGCATCCAATCATTATTGACAAGGCACCTATAAATTCTTGAGAACACTCTAGTGGAAGGGCCTTGTTTGTTGTTCCAAGTGAAAAAGGAACCATGAGCTGGAACATCAGTCATTTCACAGTATTCCACACAATGTCTAAAATCACTGATTTCATTTCAAGAATTAAAGTCACCACAAATGCACCAAGGCTTACTACAAATATCTTTGAGCTGATTAAGATGTTCCCACAAGCTATGCCTATCCCCTTCAGAATTGGAACCATAGACAACAGTATATCAAAAAATGTCACCTGAATTGGTTTCAGTAACCTCCACAGTAATATGCTTATCAGAGGCAGAGATAATGTTTAGTGAGAAAAGTTGGTGAAGCCAGATGATCCACACTCTCCCTCCTGGATGATGATTATTATTATTAATTCCTTTCCAAAAGTGGCCTAAATTATTGAGAACAAAAATAAATTCCTTATCCTTGATTTTAGTTTCCACCAAACCAAATAAACCAATCTTATTCTGAGATATTAATCTCTTTATGTCTAATTATTTATTTGGATTATTCATTCCTCTCACATTCCAAAAACCTAAATTATTCATGTGCACTATTGGGACTTGCTCCACTCTCCCCTACTTCTTGGATAACAACCTTTTCTTTGTGTCCTACCAGGTGATACAACTTCCAAATAAGACTTTGTAGGACTGATGTCATTAGCTACTTTATGTTCTTGCCTCATAATTTGTATAATAGGGCTCACTAGATAATAGGGCTCACTGATGTAGGTATAGCATTAGAGTTATGCCATATAGGACCACAAAATGGCGGAGTAGTCAACACATGCTGAGTAGTAATTGGGGTGGAATGATTAGGAACATCATGTGGAGCAGGCTTCACCACAGGTCTCCAAATCTGGACTTGGCATGGAGCAACAACCTTCTTCCTACAATCCTCTTTGGTATGCCTAATTCCTTTACAACTCCCACATACCACTGCCTTTTGCTTCATACTCGACAATAACACACACTTCAACTCCTTTTTCATCTTTAAAAAAAATCTTATCAGGAAATTCTTGGCCCACTTGGATTTCCACCATTAGACGTGCATAGCCTAATCTAGTTTTATCCAGGGTGGTGCCATTTTCCCTCATGTATGTGCCTATTAAGGAAGTAAGTTTTGCCAGACAGATCTCTCCCCAGAATTTTAATCCAAGCCCACACAACCTAGTCCATACAAAAACAATATTAACAGGTTCTTTGGATATTGAAGCATTTTCAGTCTAAGTTTTAACAACAAGAGGGTGCTTGTCAAACATAGGGAAACACTTTGTATCTACATCAATCTACACAAAAAATAAAATATATTAATCAGTAAGTACATTAAGATAATTTCAATCTAAATCAAGAAATCCTCTGTCATCATGTGTTTTACAAATGTTCCATCTTTCTTACGATGAATTTGCTTAAAAATATCCAAAACACTTGGTTCTCATTTATTCTTTTCTTCACGTTGGGCACACAACAATATTAATAAGCTTAGCATATAATACAATTTAAACTGAATATACCTGACAAGTTGTTTAAAATATGGAAATAATATTAAATCACGTCGTACGTTAGCATAGCTAGTAGGCCCCATTGTATGCATATGATTTTGATTCGCATATGCTTCTTTTCCGCACCGAGACAATATCTGTATGAAATATTATAGAAATTTTCAAAATAAAATTATAAAATTTGGAACTAAACAGCGAGAACTCTTTGTTTCACGTTTTAAATTTAAGGTGTACCTTTCCCTTTTCGGAATACCAATAATCAACCAAATCAATCTAACTAGCACGAGGATGTCCACCAGGCACTAGGGTTGGCGGTGGGTCGAGGACCCGGTCCAGACCCTTCGGGTTGAATCCTAATGGGTCAGGTCCTTTCAGGCCTAAACGAGTATTGGTCGGTTATGGGTTTTAATAAAATATTCCGTGTTCGGGACTCCGTCTAATTTATAGGACTCGAACCCAACCCGTAGACCCTCTAAAATTAAAAAAAAAATCTAACAACACTCACACTATAATGTATAGTCATACGCTGTCAAATGCCAATATATACTAAATAAAAAAAAAAAACCCTTCCCTTTTGTTCTTTTCTCTCATTCCATAAAACCCAAAACAAAAAACACTTCCAAAGGCCACAACCCACAACAAACGGCGGTGGGTCGACCACTACTTCCCCACAACAGGCGTCCAGTTGATGATCCGTCGTTTAACCACCAAAAAATATTTGTAACTTAATAAAAACCTTAGCAAATATTTAGTAGAGGTTGAACTCAAAGGACGGTTAATTTATGCTTTACTTGCAACAAAGAGAGTTCTTAAAATAGTAACAAGGGTGTAATATCCGTCTTTTAGGGACCATTGACTCACTCTTGACCTTGCGGGATCTTTATCGGGAGAGGTAGGGGAGTTATTGTGTTGTTTGGGACCATGTACTCGACCTATCCAGGGTGACTCAGTCGAGTGCCTGCGGTACTCGACCGAGTGTGGTCTACTCGACCGAGTATTCTCCATACTCGACCGAGTGGTCTAATGACAGCGTGTTAGAATGTTACGCGGAGGTCGCGACTTAAATCATTTGGAAAATCATTTCTCTTATTCTTCTAACCCTATTTAGACTTCCTTTCATCTTTCTTATCTCCTTCTCTCCTTCTCTCCCTCACACCTACACTCTTTGCCTAAAGAGCTAGCTTGGGGTTTAGCAAGTCGGGATGTAACCTCCGTCACCGGTCTAGTATGGCAAGGTAAGTCGCCGCTATTGTCTTTGGTATTAGTTAATGATAATAGTTAATCATAATAGAGTCTAGTTGATTATTGTAGGTGGCGATATGGTATTTTTTATACATGTATGTGATTGGTTGCGACTAACAGAATATTCGGTAGAGGTAGGGTTTCCCTACTCAGTATAGTTTTGTGATTAATTACGGTTGTGTAAACCAAGCCACCTGCGAAGGGCGGACCCGCGCGTTGTGATTTTGAAGCGGCGGCACTTCTCCTACGGAACTTTGGTGAACAAAGCATGTCATAGGCCGTTACCGATTTGAAAGGCATTGAAACCGGTGACTGGTTTGAACAAAACTGCATTTGTGAAGTCGCCACCAAATTTTGTGGTAAATTGGAACCGTTCGAATACTTCACGCCATGTCAAGATACAAAGTAGTGACTTAAACTCTTAGAAATTCATTACTATTAGCATTCTATGTCTAGAATGACTCTCGCGATGCCAATGAACACGGATGCTCACATATATATGAGTAAGGGGTGAGGGTACGTATTAGGAACCTCTTTATTTAAACAGTTAATCTCGCCCGCCTCGGTAGTGGCCTCTACTAATGATCAGGGAAATCATTTATACTTGATGTGTTGTCGAGTATATGAATGCAATAAAACATCCAATAGATTAAACTTAGCATGTGAATTTAGATTAAGTCGGTTGAGCATACAAGTTAGCATCCAATTGGGTGAAAGTGAAGAATTTACATTCAATTAAATGTGAAAAGGTCAGATAAATAAATCATACAAGAGAAAAAAATAAATAATTACAAAGGAATAGATTACAATGAGTATTATTGAATTTACGTTATAAATACGCTCCAATGGGATTTAAAGAAAAGAAAAGAAAATTGAAGAATTAAATACGACGAATTAGGGCGATAATAAGAATAATAGTTGATTAGAAACCTAATTAGAAAGACTACGTCAAAACGAGAAGAGATCAGAGGAAAAAACCAACCCAAAACAAGCGCAGCATCTGCAACATCCTCTAGAAGAGGCGCATCAATTTGTGCGTCTGTTCTTGAGTTGGGTTTTGATTGTGAAAGTCAGCCCATCGGGTTTTCTAATGTTCGTTGGTTAGTTAGACGGATTATTAGTATACAACTTGAGAGGAAGTGATTTTGACAGATTATATGGTATATGTATTGAGAAACTCTATAAAAGAACGAAATAAAACGAAAGATGAATTTTAACGATTTGATATGGTAGACTCGAACCTTTTAAGTCCAGGTTTGAGTAAGTGACGAAAACCCGCAAATATTGGATTATAAGGGATTTACGTCGAAAATGATTTTATGAAATAAATTAAGAAACTGGAAAATATGAGAAAATAAGACAGAAGAAGAACAAGCAACAGATAATCGAGGAAGAAGAAGAAGAAGAGCATCAGTAGAGAAAGAGCCTCTGGAAAAGGCACATTAGATGCTGCGACTAATCCAGAAGGCGCATCTTCTGATGCAATTATTTTCGACGGTCTTTCTATGCTGGTTCGTCAAAAAGGTTTTTAAAACATGTTTAGAAGATGGTTTTGAGCATGCTTATAATATAAATTCGTACATAAGTTATAATACCGAAATAAAACAAGACTGAGGTGAGATTTAAACCCTAAGACTTACATGTTTAACGAAGAGAGATTAACTAAGTTATCATTTTAGTGATTGTCTGACTCGATTTAATGTTAACAAAAGGTGCCCTTGAAAAGGAATTTAGAAAACGATTGAGTTGAGTTGATTAGGTGGAGTTGGTCAAATTGGTCGGCCTATGCAAACGAGACTGGTACCCAGAAGGATCTGGTCTTACGTGGTCAAGTGATCAAGCACGAAGGCATCAATAGCAAAAGCTCGTGGTCTTAGAATGCAAAAAGAGAAAATAAAGACGGACATGTTTGAGTATGTGTCCTCGACAATAATGCGATCACAATGATGATTTAAATATCATTATTAAAATCTCAAAATAAGAATATACAAGGGATGATTCTTCAATAAAGTCAACTGATCATCATTAATCAGTAATGATTGGCTAACTAGAGTTTGACATTACTGTCGTTTGACGGTGGTGATTGGTTGATCCCTTTAGGTCACACCTATAGGACAATTTCCTTTATAGATAAATTGATTAATTTTATAATGATACAGATTAATCAATACCTTAAAAGATGAACAATTTTAAGTATAAATGAGAATGAGTATCTTATTGTAATAT
>VHZZ01001717.1:10762-23509 GCA_009801015.1 Silene noctiflora | reverse complement strand
GGGGGGGGGGGGGGGGGGGGGGGTTTGGGAGCTTTAGAATAATGAGTCAAACTTAGCTTTAGAAGAGAGGCCCGAGCATTAAAGCAAAAAAAAAAACAAATTAGTCTTAGTTGAAAGCGAACTAGTATTTAGACTTATTTTAGTTTTATTAATCCTGGCTTTATTATCTATTCTCATCACTCTTATTTTCATAAAATCCTTAGTTACCATTATAATCCGTCTTCAATTAAAGTTGTAATTTTTCAATCAAACTTCAATTGCTCTTTAGTTTATGCAAGTTCTACAATTTTTCATTAGTTTACATTTATTTTCGGGCCGTAATATGAAAGAAGAAAAGATCCATCTTACTTATTTCAATCCAAGTTTCAACCTTTATATAATGTCGGTATAATCCTTCTCTTAATTTCATTCCCTTTCATTTATTTACATGTTTATTGTTGCTTAATTTACTTGACTTTACATTATGTTTCCATTTGTTATTTACTTGTTGAACAGTTCAGCTTTTGCTTCCATTTTTATTACCATGTTTGAGTAGTGTAATACTAGGGTGGAGGGGAATCTTGTGTAGACGATATGGGTAGATTATTAGCTTGAACAAACAAGTAATTTATGGGTAATTTCTCTTTTAATTATCATGCATACAAGGTGTTTGTGGAATTGCTTAAATGAGAATTTGAGTCCTTCTACTATCTTATTACTTGTTGGGTGAGAGCTTGACTTGTGCCTATTAAGGAACCGTCTCACATCGAGGGGTTGGGGCTTACCTTTGAATTTACCTTAATTAATTGTTAACCTATGCCATTACTCGATCCTTTGTGTAAACAAGTGAACCCGACCACCCTAGTCTCCTTAATTATCGTCTTAACCATTTTAGTAATTACCTATTTAATTTACTTGCACTTAGTCATAGTCGTATCGCGTAGCTTATCTTTCATCCTAAGCACTTGCTAGAATTATTCTAGAAAGCAAACAATCGATTTAAGAACCATAATCCCGTTCTTTGGGTTCGACCCTCACATGCTATAGCGATCATTCTGTAAAACCCGCCCTATTGTGGACCCGTTGACTGACCTTAGGTACCTTTGACCTCGATTAAATTCTTTGACAAGACCAGATTTGGAGTAATATGACCTTTAGGACCTGGAACTCGACCAAGTAAGGGTCACTCGGTCGAGCGGTGGTGGCACTCGACCGAGTGCGGCGTACTCGATCGAGTACGTTCAGTACTTGACCGAGTGGCTCGGCGTTAGCGTAATATAATAATACGCGGAAGTCGTGACTCAAATCATTTCATTTTATTTCGTATTTCATAAACCTAAGATCAGAGATGCTTCTTTCCCTTCCTCCTTCCACCATATCGCCCTTTTGAATCCTTCACCTAGGAGATCACCATAGGAGCGGACGCACGAGTCGGGATGCAGCCTTGTCGTCGGTAAATTGAGTTAGGTAAAGTCATCATCGTCATCTGTAGTTTTGATTATGGTTGTGATTAATAGTGATAGGATCGTATCGTCATTGTAGGTGTTGGTGGTGGTTGTTTAGCGTGCGTATGTGATGGTCGGTGCTTGCATAAGAATCGCTAAAGGTAGGGTTTCCCTACTCATTTGATTACTACTACTACTACTACTACTACTACTACTACTACTACTACTGTTGTTGTTATTGTTGTTGTTATTGTTGTTGTTGTTGTTGTTGTTATTGTTATTATTATTCTCTTATTATTATTATTATTGTTGTTGTTGTCATCGTCATCGCCGTCGTCATCATCGTCATCATCATCATCATTATTATTATTATTATTATTATTATTATTATTATTATTATTATTATTATTATTATTATTATTATTATTGCGATTAAGATTATTGTGGTCCTAGTTGTTGGACGTTGTTGTGGAGCAATTTTTGGGAGATGCTTTCAACCCCATGTTCGTCGCTTGTGCGTCATAAGGGGGATGTGCACATTAATGATCTAGGTTTGTTGGTTGCGATGAGTGGGGCTTAGGTGGTACGACTGCAGTCCCCAATGGCGGTGTGGATTACCTTTTGCGATGGGTAATGTGGCACGGCTACACACCTTGGTGTGTAGTCGGTTACTGGTTATATTTGGAGTTGAATGATTGTTTGGTTACTATTGATGGATCTGTATGGTTTATGTATATATTATGTTGGTTATTCAGTTGACTGACTCCGTTGATGTTTTTGAAACTGTAGTGATCCATTCGGGGATGGTGAGCAGTTGGTTTAGCAGGTGTTGACAGCCGGAGCATAGCTGGGTTTTGGAGGGCGTGTTGCATCACGTTGAGTTTTAGCGGTCGGATAGTCCCACTTAGTTTTTTTTTTGTCTTTTGTCAACATTTGTTTCACATAACAATTTTGAGTTTGTCTTCTAATAAAGCTTTAAATGTTTCTTTATTGACGTCTTGATATACTTTATCTCGGACAACCGAGATGGTAGCGCCCTTGCTAGGGAAGGTCTTGTTAAGGCTTCTTGGTAGATGGGGGTGTTACACATTCGTTCACTTGCGAGACTAGTATAAATAAAAAGCACAGCAGTCATAAATAAGAATTTGTGAAAAGTTTATTGGCAAACCTTTTCATTAGGTGGGTGATTCTATGATTATAAATAAGAGTGATCTTTGAAACTTAGTATCAAACAAAATCTTTGAGTCTCTTAAGTATTGTCCTATATGACTCTTAAAAATTTATATATTATTAATATAGTGGAAAATATTTTAATTATTATATAATTAGAATATAATATATATTTCCTATTAAAATTTACGAAAATAATATAATTAGATTTGTGGTAAAAAAAATGTTATCACTAGAGTATAAATTTCATATTATTTGGACATATTTTAATTATGATAAAAAATTGAAAAAAAAAAACATACGAATATTAATAGATGGTATATAACTATTACATATATTGAAGTAGCATGTGCCCATATTCGGAATTTGGGTTGGATGTCGACCTAGGTGCGAAAAAAATGGTGTATTTCTTAGTATGTTATTTGTCCCACATTGAAAAATAATGCAGGGGTGATGAATATATGATATACAAATTGTAGAATTGTCCCACATCGAAAGATTAGTATAATATGTGGTGATTCTATGATTATAAATAGGAGACATCACTGGAACTTAGGTATAACCCCCAAAATCTTTTAAATCTCTGAAGTATTATCTTAGAGAGCTCTTAAGAGTTTGTATCATTCTCTCCTCAATATGAAATAATTTTCTATATTATATTCAAGTGACGATGTTTATAATTTTTATTTATATAAAAACTTATACATTTCATTTGGCAAAAAAGTATCGAAATTTTTTTTTATGAAAATTAAATAATTAGATTCATGTTAAAAAAATGCAATCATTAAAGTATATGTTTTATATCATTTGCACATATTTTTTTTATGATTTAAAAAAACGTACGGATATTAATAGATAGTATAGTATTTGTTCATTATCAAATTGGGTTGGATGTCGAATTAGGTGCGAAAAATATGGTGTACTTCTAAGTATATTATTTGTCCCATATTGAAAAATAATGTAGGTGTAATGAATATTACGAATAAATAGTTGAATTGTTACATATCAAAAGATTGTCATAAGGTGAATTGTCTTGCATTAAAAGATTATGATAAGGTGGGGTGATTCTATGATTATAAATAAGCGTCATCCGAAATTAGGTATCAACACAAAATCTTTTGAGTCTTTCAAGTATTGTCATAATACAAATAATAACATACAAATATTAAGTACGTAAATATTTATAAGAGGCGATTATTTATTAGTGATTTTATTATATGTTTATTTAAAAAATTATGAAAATAATATAATTAGATTCGTGATTAAAAAAAATGCTATCATTAGAGTACATATTTCATATAATTTGAGGATATTAAAAATTGTGTACTTCTTAGTATGTAGGCGTGGTGAATATACTACGTATAAATAATAGAATTAGAATTGTCCCACACTGAAAGATTAGCATAAGATGAGGTGATTTTATGATTATAAATTTGAGGCATCATTGGAATTTAGATATCAATCCAAAATATTTTGAGTCTCTCAAGTATGTCTTAGAGAGCTCTTATAAGAATTTGTATTAACGATACACCTCAATTACAACAATAACATATAAATATTAAGCCTTACAACCTTTTTTTCCATTAACAAAGTGTTTTTTCTTTTATTTTATTTGAAAAAAAGTATTTTAGTCATATGTAAACAAATAATTAAACATAAAATGTAACATCATAACTAAGTTAATTATTGCAACGAGTGTCAAAGTAGTTAACTATTATATGTACCTCTTCCTTAAAATCGAATCTAATCTCTCTTTTTACTACTAAGAGAATAAAAATTCTCAATAGTTTCTCTCCAAGATGAATCTACTTAAATAAGGAAAAAAAAATTGTTTTTATTAAATTATCATCTTTTAATTAATATATAATATTTTAATCATTATAATGTTTTTTAACTAAATTATAATTTTTTAATTAAAATAAAACAAAACTGGTATAAATCTTAAAATTCGTATAAGAAAAACGTATAGATTGATATTATTAGTTTCGTATAAAAAAATATTACCACGTACTTAATTCGTATAAAAAATTTAGGAATTTTTGTCTAACATCACTTTATAAAAAAAGTGTTTGCGAATCACCACCTTTAATAAATTTTCTSGCATTTTGACACCTTTAAAAAAAAATTGTAAAACACAACCAAATGGACGGAAAGTGGCAATTATTTTAAAAACTCTGGCTTCCAATGCTTTCACACGTGTGAAGTATTGTTTCCTTCCATTAGTTTGCCTTATATTCTCGCCATTAGTTTTCCTCCCATTTTCTCTTCACTCTTTCATCATGTCTTCTCTTTCCTGTCTCTTCTTCGCTCTCATGTCGCATTTCTCTTCCGTCCTCTCACTTTCTACTTAACATACTCATCAACCAACAATATCCGTCAGTCCACATCCAGGCCACTTGTCAAATGTCGATGCGGTATTCCAATAGGTTTAAAGACATCAATGACGGAGCCAAATATAATAAGAATGATTTTGGCATGCAATTATTTGAAGTGGGTTGATGATCCCATGAATGAAATGGACTTGGTTGAAGTCAAAAATTGATGTGCAAAAATTAAAGTTTGAGATAAGTTTAGGGGAAACCCCTAAATTGGTGAATGTAGTATACTCGTAATTTGAATAGAAATTTAGAGGAAAACTCTAGATAATGAAACAAAAGTTAAATGAGGAACGATGGAGATAAAAAGATTAAAGAGGGAAAGAGGGCGATGAAGGAGATGAAGGAATGAACAAAGAAGATAAAAGCCTGAAAGGTTAAGAGTGTAGAGAACTTTTAAAATTGAATCATTGTTTAAGAAACTTGTAATACTCCTCATTTATGGTCGAGGAGTACTCGGTCGAGTAGGGGGTACACGACCGAGTAGGGTGTACTCGACCGAGTATACTCGTAGTATGTTTAGTCAGACTTCTGACTAGGTGATACCCGACCGAGCTAAGGTGACACTCGGTCGAGTAGGCTGTACTCGGTCGAGTGTCTTTGGTACTCAACCAAGTACCCGGTATTATACGGGTTTTTCCGTCGAGTTGATTAAGATGATTAGAAGTTATAAAAAAATCATTTTCGCCAGTTTCTATTCATTTTTACAAAACCTAAAAACAGTTCTCTACTTCTCTATTTACCTTAATCATCCCCAAAGTAAGAGGTTTAACATCTTGATCGAAATATTTCGTAGTTTTCTCACCTATCAAGTTGTAAGTTCTAGATTCCTGTCTTATTGCTTTTGTGTCAGTCGTGAACCATAAATTGGGTCGATTTGGAGGAAATTAGGAAATTGGTAATTGGGCATACTAGATTGATTATTGAGGGGTAGTAAGTAATTGTATGTGATTATTGTATGTAGGTGACGGTCTCATGAAAAATTGATATTGATTGCTTATGCGTGCTCGGATTCCAAAAAGGTAGGGCTTTCCCACCTAGTCATCTGTATGTTTGGTTTATGTTGATTGGATATGTGTATTATCTTGATGTGGATTATGGTGTGTGGGTTGGTAACATTGTTAGTATTGTTTGCGAAGCCATCGTTGGGAGATGGTCTTCACCCCATGTTCGCTCCTTGTGGTTACTGTCACAAAGGGGGTGTGCACATTAATGATCTGGGTTCGCTCGTTGAGATGAGCGGGGCTTAGGTGGCAAGGCTGCAGTCTACCACTGGCGGCGTGGGTACCTGTTGTGATGGGTAACCTAGCAGGTCTGGTTGCGGTTCAGACGGTTGTACTGGATGGATGGGATTGGTTGCAGGATTATTAGTGTTGATGTTTGTTTCGTAGTATATGAGTGTCGAGCAGTTGACTGACCCTTTCTTTGTGTTGTGAACCTGCGGTTATCTATTGGGGAATGGTGAGCATAATTCTAGCAGGTTTATTGGCTGAGCTCGTATGGGATGTATAGGAGAATCACCGAGTCTTAGTTAGCTTCTGCTGTCTGATTAGCTTTAGTTGAACTTTTTATGGAGTTTTATTTCAGTTGGATTTTGGTATCTTGTTTTATAATCAACTAAACTTTTTACTTTATTAAATTATTCTTTGATGGTCTATTTGATATATTTACATCGGGCAACCGAGATGGTAGCATCTCCATTTACTAAGGTAGGCCTTGGTAAGACATTTTGGTAGATGAAGGTGTTACAAAACTAGCTTTTGAACCCGTGGCTGTATGGGCGATCTTCAAAATCAAATTATAAATAATATTATTTTCATAATTTATATATAAAAAATACTCATTTATGTGCCTTTAATCGGGTATAAACAAATAATTATTTGTATATCCAACATCATATGATAAATAATATTTATAATATAACTAAACTAAATCGATTTGAACTATACAGAACTTCTAAGAACTGAAATTAAGTCCAAAAGAACAGGGCTCATGTGACCATTACAACCCTTATAATTCCTTAAACCTACAGACTCTAACAGTCAACTCCCAAAGGACCCAAATCTTATTCTCTCCTGCTCCAACTTTCTAGACATACCCCATAATTATCTAACAATGACTGGTCAACTTCTAACACCAACGCATCCGTGACCCACTCGCCCACCAGTAACCATCCAGTCATGGCCCCATGTCCACGAAGGTCGGCTATTACATGGCTCAACTAGTTTGTTTGAATGATGTAAAAATTAACAAAATACAATATTGTTTAAAAAAAACGACTTTTCAAAAACAAAAATCATAAATTTGAATGTAAGATGCTTCTAAATGGTCTCTAATATAGCTACTTCATCACACCATCTTTTGCGAATGGATTTTTGGATCTAACCCAAACTATGTGTGTAATACCACAGATTTCCGAGTATAGTGAACTCGGTCGAGTAGGTTGTACTCGACCGAGTGGGTTGTTGGGTGTTTTGAGGCAGATTACTGCCTCAGGTGCACTCGGTCGAGTAGGACGTAATCTGTCGCGACCCCGGTCTGACGGGTTATATTTCCACGGTTTTGATTAAAATGATTAGAGAAGTATATATAACTTCGAATCAGTTGCTAATCACTTTCTAAAACGTTCACTAGTAGAAAAACTGTCATTGATATCGGTTATTTAGGCCAATTTACATCGATTTTGGCGATATTTCTGAGGGCGTTGTTTATTGAATTTATAAGAAAAACATCGGTTATAAAACCGATGTTAATGGTAAAAATTACATCGGTTACTAAGTAAAACCGATGTTAATAGCATTTAAATTACATCAGCTCTGGACCAAAACCGATGTAAATATAACTTTATTTACATTAGTTATGACTAAAACCGATGTATTTTTAATGATATTATCGGTTGTACTTAGTAACCGATGTAACTTATATTAACATGCATTTCCATTAACATCGGTTCATTTCTAAAAATGATGCAAATACTTCCTTTAATTCATTTGGGAAATACGGATTCAATAATTTACCCCCGCAATTAAATGCTCCATATAATACGGCAGGCACCCATAAAGTCTACGTTATCACGCTAATAGCAATAAATAACTCCAAGCAATATGAGCTTTCCTTCCAACAATTCAAACACAACCATTTATTAATTATATACCAAAAAATGTCATACGTATTACAATTATTTCGTCCATTCACAAAAGTATTTTAAAACACTACTAACTGCTACGATACAAAATGTTAAATGTTTTCAATTGCAATTTCTACGAATCAAAACCATAGACGTTCTTTACACAATAAAGCGACCAGAGCTCTTGAACCTCATTCATTTGTTCAATTGTCATTTCCGTACCTGAAACACACTACATAAAGGACGCGTGCTTAGGAAAATGTCGGCACTTTAAAAAAATAAAAAACGAAGAATATGAGTTTGTGAAACGTGAAAATATTAAATTTCAAGAACAATGAATGAATAACCTCGTACAGCTTCCGATATATATAAACTCAGGTGATGTTTATTAAAGATATATACACACATTATAGAGCTAGCGACGTTACAAAAATAAAAGTTAAGTAAAGACTCTAAACTCATATAATCTAAGCGAGATATGCTACAATCATAAGGTAATAAATTATAATAATGAAGTAAAGTGACTTAGTACACGTTATAGTCACAAATTAAAAAAATTCCGTGTAAAGCAATACACTCAAGACAAGTCAAAAGGCACCAAAAACCTCTATCATAACTAGAGTGTGCGTGGTGCCAACATTCTCCAATAAGTCACTTTGTCATAACTAGAGTGGTGTCGGCATTCTCCAAGACAAGTATAGTATCAAACTACCATGTTGATTATCATTGAAAATTGGACAGACATAGAACACCAATATCAACCATTTTACTAAACGGGTCTTATTCGACAATACATGAGCAAAACAAAAAAAAAGGTGGGGTAGTAGTAGTCGGCGTAATTGAATTTCTAAGGAAAACAACTCCATATCTTAATCATTTTTTAGTAGGCTTTATCTGTGGAATATTGTAAGCAATTTCGATGATCATCTGTACATGTTTTTCCAGCATATACTCTCAAACACTGAAACAGCTGTGGATGAAATCTTATATATATGCATAGAAACTATTGATAAGACTCAAATGACAGTGAACCAAAAAAGTATCCCAAAACCTATACCAGATGATCTCACAAGTGAGAACCTACTAAGTCACTAACCATTTAATTAAATATGGAATATGTTATATTTTATTGGTCTCTAATGAACCACCATCTTATACAAGATTCCCGTAAAAATTATATATAATCAATATATCATAGCAAAAGAAAGAAAATAATCGACATACGAGAGAAAAAATATGTATTTCAAGAGCTCTTTATCATATGCAGCAAAAGTAGCACCCGGTTCTTTGGCTACAGCACAACTTCACTGTTATGATGTACACCATTTCAGTTTGAATAAGTTGTTTAGGGCTTCCATTGCAAGCCCCACCAGATGGAAGAGACTATCTACATCCTTGAATTTAAAATCAATAATTTTTTGATGGAAGATATGCCTTCCTCATTTCCTGCCTGTGAAAGGACGGGATTTGCAACGACTAAAGTACTTTGAGATCTTTTAGAGGCCTTCATCGCAAGATTAACATCGTACATCTGCAGACAAGGGCAAATGAAGACAGTTCAAACATTTATTTTAATAYRTGSGAACTTATGTATTGAGATTTGCATCAAATGATGCTACTATATAATAAAAAGAAATGCAACCACTTCAATGAAACCATTTGTTTTATTCAATCATAATGTAGAACCAATCAAGCAAAGAATAGTGAATCTCCGGCTCCATTGGATATAGAAGCTCAGATTTTTATAAAAAAGTGAAAGAAAAACAAGCCAAAAGATAGAGAACAAGGAGTCCTAATAACAAAATTAATTTAAAAAGCGCCAACTTAAGCAATAAAATAGCGCACTCAAGCAGAAACAACAATAAAAAAGTTTTCAGCTGGTATCTTCTCACCCCAAAACCTGAAAGCGGGAGAGGATGTCATGTAAAACAAATTCTATTAGCAAGGCAACATAGGATGTGGGGCTTTACTATTACTAAACCATCAAATTATGCTGAAAAATAGCTAAAAAGAAATACATACAAAGTTTAAAAGCCGGACAAAATTGGGCCGATTTCTAGCTGATATAACATGATTCCGATGATCCAGCACACAATGCACATCCCTAACTGAATCTATGGCCACTTGATTATTCAAGTTGTCGATATCAGAGGCAGATGATGATGGAGACTCGACTGCAATGATACAAGGAGATCCTACATTAGCAAGAGTATTTGACAGTGTTCATACAGCACTAATTACATAGCTGAACACTTGAAATCAGAAAAAGTATATTACCAACCCCCAGGGATTTTAAACTATTCTGGCAAGTACCTTGAGGAGCCGCTCTTACAGCCATCTGAACCTCCACCCGATCTCTGCTCGCAGCAACATCATTATCATAGATCACTCTTATGTACGCAACCTCCATGCATTTGTAGGCCAAAGCTGCTGAGGCCATGTCATGGCACTTTTCATATTCATGAGCACAGTATCTACATATAAATATGGATTTTGTAAGAATCAGAAAATTTCAGTACTAGAGAGAAAACATAACTGCATACTATTCTCATACTAAGGACTCCCTTTTAAACAGAATAAAAGATATGCTACATAAGCTGAGACAACTGATAGTGTGATCCAAATTACGAGCAACTAAAATCTGAATCAACGAACCTTTAAAGCGCACATTATAGAATCATGTATCATATACTCTGTATAAGTACACTTAATCTTGAACAGTAAAGGTCGAATACTCGAAGGGATTGATGAAAATCTCAACATACTCGCATAATTTTGCAGTGCTTCTATATACTTCAGTTGAGAGCATCTCCTCAATTCTACCATTTTCAGTGGTCTCAGGTTCTAGCAACGATGCTCCTTGAAGAAACTCCAATGCAGCCTAAAAGAAAATCCCAGTGTTGAGTTCTGATCCAGCAGTCTAATGGCAACGCAAACAATAGTCAAACAGCTACTACTCTTGATACAACTCAAAGTAACATACAGAACTGATGTTACCTTCAAACGATTAGCTGAATGTTTGAGGTCCTTAGCCTCTTTTAAGGCGGTTTTAGCAGCAGTATGGAAGGTATCATTTTGCTTAGAACTTGAGGCCGCAATATCCTTTGATGAATGTGCAGTATGGTGGTGATGTTTCAAACTCACATGGTCATCTAAAACATGTTTAGATAGCTTCAACTTGCCATTATCAACTCTCACTGAATTAAACCTACTTTGTGAAGCCCTTCTCTTCACTTTGTGACACACATCTCGTTACCATGTTGTTGATGCACATTACCACTGACAGGCTAATCGCACACCTAACCAAAAATAAACCAACTGGCCTAAACTAAGCAGCAAAGGAAGTCAGGAGCGTATCCACAGGGAGACAATTGTGTTCTATTTGCTAATCTAAGTCCGTCTAAGTAACAAAATTGGGCGGTTTATTTTGTTGTTTTGACTAATCTAAAAACAATGAAAGAAAACGGAAACAAGTAAGAAATGAGTCTAATATCAATATAAAGAGAAACAGCTAGGATTGTTGGTTCACCATGGTCAACAACAGTCAAGAGTATAGGTCAATGGTTGGTATAGATACGGTCTGAAGGGTATTAAACATGTCCTTTCGGTCCACTATTCACCCTAGAATATTAATATAGCTCTCGCTTTAATTAGGTTTTTCTATTGTTCGCAACAAGTCTTCACCCTATACCAATCTTTCGATCTAGGTCAAGGTTTAACAAAACAATTAATTGATCACATGCATTTAACCAATCAACCACAATAGAATGCTACGATTAACAATTCAAAGCAATAAAAACACCAGATCTAATAACCTAACAAAATATCGTCACATAACCGTGGTTCCCCTAAATCCTAGCATAAGAGAAATTAGCTACGCGTGTTCATCGTAATGTAAATAACAATAATCAAATCGACAATGGAATTAAACATGACGAATAAATAAGAATAACAATTAAGCAAAAACAATACTGAAGAATAATAGAGAAGGAAAAGAAACAAAGAAAAGGAATTAAAGAAAGAACAATGGTTGATTGATTACCGAAATAAAGGAATAAAAGTTACCAGTTTCTAGATCCGAAGTTGGAGAACAAAAGTAACGTAAAACAAGTTTTTAGCAGAAAATAATTGATAACCTAAACTGATTACTCGTCCTCTCTTAAATAATAAGAGATGTCGATACTTCCTAAAAGCTAATGGGCCAAGATAAACAAGTTTAAAACTCGTCTAATTGCAAAACTGGTCGATCGACCAACAGTACCAGTCGATCGACCATTTGTCTTTACGCATTTCCTGTAACGCACACTGAACTTCAAATGGCCGCCATTTCTTCGTTAGTTGGGTAAATAAGGCGTTTTTGGTGGTGTTGGAAAGCTAAGAGGATAAGATTTCACCTAAAATTTGAATCACTTGATTATCAATTGTATAACTCGAGTTATACCTCTTCAAAGTAGGCACTAGTAATGTGAAGCTTATAACATCACTCCAAACTATCACCAATTACCAAGTAAGGGTCTAATTGAACCCTTTATGTAACACCCTCATTTATTCAAGATCCTTAACTAGGCCTTCCTAGATAAATGAGACTGTTACCATCTCGGAATGACCGAGGTAGTGAATAACAAAGTAAAACAAACCAAAGTACTTTATA
>VHZZ01001716.1:71216-103251 GCA_009801015.1 Silene noctiflora | reverse complement strand
AGTCAGGTGTTTGGAGAAATTGTGGAGTTGGAAGAATGTGACGATGTATTGTATTGTATTGTTGTATCTTGTTATGCAGTAACTGACCCCATTTACGTGTTTTGAAAACTGTGGTGATCCATTGGGGAATGGTGAGCAGTTGATTAACATGTATGCCTTGGATAGCTCGCGGGTTGCTTAGGATGGAGTCACCACTGAGTCTTATAGATGGTCCTCCGCTGTGTCTTATGATAGTTTTGGTTTCAGTACTTTCAGTATTTTGGTTTTGAGACAGTTGTACCTCACTTGAGGAGTTTTGGCTTTGGATATGTATCACTTTAACTTTAATCTTTAAATGTTGTTTCTTAATGGTCTCTTATGATATAATATGGCTCGGGTAACCGAGATGGTAGCATCTATATATGTTAAGGTGGTCTTGGTAAGGCACCTTAGTGTATGGGGGTGTTACAGTTTAACAGATCGGTCAACCATTTGTAAGGTCATATTAGTAACATTAAGTTGACCCATATTAAGCTTTTTACATATAGAGTACGGTATAGCACTAACACTAGCTCCTAAATTACAAAGAGCTTTACTAATAGAAAGATGACCAATATGACAGGGAATAGAAAAACTCCTTGGATCCTTTAGTTTTAATGGTAAATTAGCTTGTATCACGACAATACACTTATGAGTGAATACAACCGTCTCCACTTCGTCGAAAGATCGCTTCCTTGTCAAAATCTCGTTCATAAACCTCGCATAAGCCGGCACTTGAGTGATCAGTTCGGTAAACGGTACACTCAATTGAAAATTCTTTACTACTGCCATGAACCTCCCGAACTTCTTGTAAAGCTTAGATTTATGTTGTCGGTGGGGAAAAGGTAGTGCAATGATAATGGGCGCGACTTCTTTTGCTTTACTCGGAGTTTTTGAAACACCGTCATCCACCAGAGGGGTTACTCGATCGAGTGGACTCGATCGAGTATCCCATTCTCAGAAATATCTTAAGTCTCAGCAGTGGATACTCGATCGAGTCCATCACCACTCGATCGAGTATTCACTTCAGCGTCAATTTCTTTGCCTTTTTCTGGCTTTGTTTTTCAGTAGTCTTTTTTTCTTTCTCGTCACCGCTTAGCTCCAAATTACCCAATCCCTTGAGATGCATGTAGGGTATCTCATCCTCATCTGTAGGCATCTCCGGGCCTTGATAAGTAATAACGCTCCTCAGATGAATTGCATTAGCTTGTTCCTGAGCTTATTTTTCTTGAGGAGGAAGGTTGCCGGGTTGCTTTGAAGGATTTTAGACTGCCAACTGAGCAACTTGCGTGTCCAACATCTTGTTATGGGCTATAAGCTCAGAAATTTGAGCTGTTTGTTTCTGCTGAATCAACAAACTTTATTGCAACATAGCCTTCATCTCTGCCATATCATTACTTGGAGCTTGTGGAGGAGGTTGCAATGGCTGAAACTGTTGTTGACGCTGAGTATTAAATTGATTGCCTCCTTGGTTCTGTCTATTGTAACCACCCTGTTAATTGCCTCGGTTTTGAGGAATCATATAATTTGAATTAGGCTGTTGCTGCTGTGGTTGCGGTTTTTGCACATTCTGGCTTCTCCACTGGAGGTATGGATGCTCTTTGGTCCTTTCATTACAAAAGTTGGAGAAGGGATTACCTTTCCTACAAGACCGAAATGCATTAACTTGCTCTATCGTGCTCATGCACTCAACGACAGTATGACCATCAACACCACAACGGGCACATGACTCTTCTTGCTGAACCATAACATGAACGATCTGCTTATTACCCAAAGATTGAGATGTATGCATTTTCTGCAATTTGGGCAGTTAAAGCTTCCAGCTGGGCCACATCGGCATTATCTGAACCACCCCCTCTTGTAGTTCCTCTTGGATTACCATACTCAGCAGTGTGAGTAGCCATCTAGTCGATCAACTTCCAGGCGTTAAAATCGTTGGTGTTGTTCTGAAATCTCCCATTTGAAGAAGAATCAAGGAGAGCTCTATGAACATCGTATAACCCATTGTAAAACTGGTTGCAAAGGAACCACTTTTGAAAGACATGATGGAGAACTGAATGAACCAATCTCTTGAAATGTACCCACGCCTCATTCAAATTTTCAGAAGGCCCTTGTTTAAAGCTTGTAATTTGGCCTCACAGAGCATTAGTCTTCTGCGGTGGGAAATATTTCTTGTAGAAAGCAAGAGCTAAAGAATTCCAGTCAGTTATAGACAAAGCCTCCATATCTAAATCTCTTAGCCATTCAGCTGCACTCTCTCTCAGGGAAAAAGGAAAAAGAACCTGCTTCACTTGATCTTGAGTTACTCCCGCAGTCAAAGGGATGGAGCAGCAATAATCAGTAAATTTCTGCATGTGCTTTGCAGGATCCTCTCCAGCTCTTACTCCAAACATGTTTCGCTCCACCAAGTTGATGTAAGATGGACGAATTTCAAAAGTACCTTTATCGGTGGTAGGAAGCGTGAATCCCTTTGGGATGGAATTCAAAGTAGGCTCAGAGTGGCTTGCTGATGTAGGCATCTTGATTACTGTAGGAATAGGAGTGTTGGTGTCAGAAATTAAGTTGTCCTCTTCGAAGGACATATTTTCTGAAATAATTGAATGCTCAGTGTCATTGCCAAGTATACTCAAATTTTCTACTTGACCAACTTTTCTTTGAAACTTCCTTCTGTAGCGGAAAGTCTTCTCTGGCTCGGGATCTAATGGTATGATCTCGGACCTAATCGACCTGGGCATACACGAAACTAACAAGAAAAGTATGAGAACGGCCTCAAGGAACTGAAGTTCCTTGAGATAAAAGATAAACTAAACAAAAGCAAACAGAAAATAGTTGTCTCCCTGGTAACGACGCCAAATTTGATAAGGGTAAAGTCGCGTCCCCTAAATCAAAGTAAACCTAACTTGGTACTAACAAAATAGCTAGTGGTAAGACAAGTATCGAATCCACACGGAGGCGGTAATTATTCAATTTGCTAATATTAAAGTTCGTCTCAAAGTAACAGTTTCTAGAAGATTTGGTTTGTTTGGTTTCTATAAACTAACTGCAATGTAAAATAAAGTTGTAACAAATATAATTAAAAGGTCTAGGGATCAAGTTCACTAGGTCAATCATCTGGGGATGTAATTTAATTAATTATAAGGTCAATCGAATTACCTAAGGTCACAAGATCAGTCGATTCAATTATTCCCTTTAGATTCAGTTTAACATGCAATCGCTATAATTAAACCTTACCTATCTGATTATCGCAACCTATATTAATTCTAACCCGATCGGTGAAAGTATTAAATTGCTAGACTAATTATCAATTCAGGCCTAAATCAAATAACTAGAAGAAGAACAATAATCAAATGATAATTCATGCGATATTACTAACAATTAAATCATTAACCCCCTTCTAATCAACCTAAATCCCCTTTACCCTAGATGAAGTGATTAGATACTCACGATAAGAGAATTAACAACAACAACAACAACAACAACAACAACAACAACAACAACAACAACAACAACAACAACAACAACAACAACAACAACAACAATAATAATAATAATAATAATAATAATAGRAGACATAATTAAAAGCATGTAATAAGAACAATTGAGCAATTGAATAACAAGATTGAATAATAATTGAAGAAAGATTAAAATACCGTAGCAAATGATCGAGTATGCACACTTCTTAGCTTTCTTTCGCGCAATCTTCACTTCTTATCTTCCATTTTTCTGGATTTCCTTGCCATGCTTTGTGTATTTCGTCATGCTAACTCCGCAGTGCTCCACTTTACTCATTTACTTCATAAATGCGTCATTCCTGCATTTAAACACCAAATAGAGGCAGTATCGACATTCTAATGTAAAAGGCATATAAATAATGTAATTAGCACGAAAATCACATCAAAAACGACTTAAAGGGAGTCATAAAAGTATGTATAAATATGATTCATCAGAGTGCTTGACAATATTACCCCTCCCATTTCCTCATCTTATTTTAGCTTCATTAGTTATTCACTCGATTCTCCATCTACTCTCTCACCCATCACCGTCAACCACCCGCCTTCTAGTATTGCCCGCCATTACCACTGTTCACCACTATTTTTGGCCCTCACCTGCCACCATCACCACCACTTGCATCACCAACTGTGGATGTGGGAAATCGGTGAAATCGGTCATCCACGAGAATTTTGAAAAAATGTTTGGAGTAGCCACCGAATTTGAGGAAATTCGGAAACCAAAAGTGATTGGATTCGTTGTGAGGGTACGTGATGGGAAGTCCGTTAATAAGACATCTACCCCCGCCTGTTGTAAACAACGACCTCTACTTAAGACTATGATGACTAATTGGATAAGACTATAATCGTTGTATAAAAGTGCAAACACAATTTTAATCCTAGCATGTAAGCATAGTTTCTAATCGTTTAATGCATTAAACTACTTTGTTCAAGTTGTTTTAGCATGTGAGGTTTATTTAACTATATTAAGCAAACAATCACGACATGGCTTAGGGGGGAGAAATTGGGGAACTATATATTACAACCCAGACGATCCCCGTCGACTCGATATGCAAACAGTTGAATTGAATACAACTCGATCTAATTACAATTGCTAAAGAGACGCGACATACACTAGTCTATTCTAGACTTCAAAATTTGTGCAAAAGATAAGGTCATGGCTCACATGGACTTCGTCCTTGACCACATCTTCACTTATCTAGTTGCACATTCGCTTTGGTTTAATTAGTAAAATACTTCGATTTTTAACTAATTAAACAAAGGTTTTGTAAATGCATTTTTGACATAAACTAAAAGGAGACAAACATGACCCTTAAAGTAAATTAAATCGACTTAAAATGATTACAATAAATTACAACGATTAATTACATTTACAATTGAAATAGACCGCAATAATTAAACAAACAAACATTTTGAACGAGTGAAATTGGCACGATGGCCGAGGCATGTACACGACTACATGGTGTCAAAAATGGCTATTCTAGTCATCGAGTGTCATGAAACGGATGCTAAGCACGTGCATTTCAACTAGCGAGAAATCGTCATAAGAGAAAGATGAATTCATTTAAACTTTTAAAGCATATCATTTAATTCCTATGTGAAAGTGCATGTATGACCTATGAATGTCTAATTCATTGAAATTGTATTCTACAAATTTTAGATCAAATTATGAAAGATCAATTTAAACGCATAATAAACATATATGATACAAAACATGAGCAAGCATTTATACATTACACACATATCGAAACCGACATAACACCAAATCGAGTGACACGTTGACTAGGAAGAGGATCATAAGATCAGTACCCAAGTGCCGATTTTACACTCTCGATTTATTGCAATGTTAGAATTGATATAAACAAACATGTTGTTCAATTTTAACTATTTCATAATTAAAATCAAAACAAGTCATTAAATTATATGAACTAAAACTAAATTAATTAAAACTTCATTTTAATCAACTAAATTTTCATTATAAAACTCATGTTTATCTTTGGTCAAGATGTGCGCATTTAAACATGTAAATCGATTCAAATTACGTCATAACTTGAATTAATTTAATTAGCATGTTAAAGTCATAAATAAAAACAAACATGTGATCAAAAATATAATCCAATCCTAAACAGAACATAATCACCATCAACATTATTATAAATTAGTAAATTAGACGATAATTAATAAACAAGACAAAAACGAGAATAAGATGACCATGGGCCGAGACAAATGATAAAGAGAAAGGGAAGAGACGGGATTATTTTGCACCCTCAACTTACATGTAAATTTAGACACCACTCGGGATCCCGTATGCAATTGTTAATAGAAGGCGCGTCGTTGATGATTTTTAAACAAATTGATTTTCTAAAACGAAATAATTTCGAAAACAAACAAAACAATTTCGCGGTTTTGCACTTTGTGCGGTGATTTTCAATTGACGATTGTGACTTCGTTTCTCAACGGTTTTTAGTTTTAAAAGATGTTATGGAATCATGGTACTCCATGTTTTAAAACTATAACAAAAAAATAGACAAAAATGATTTAAAAACAACGAAAAACAGACGAGAACAGTGATTGTCCAAGACTTGGAAAAACACGAAAATGAGAGCAAACTGATGCTCTAATGTTCGTCTAATTCCTTGTATGAACTCGGTACTTGATTTCCGGGTTTGAAAGGAGATTATGGAGACTTTTTACGTGGGGATTAAGAGGCAAGAAGTATGGTTTTGAGAGGAAAAAATTGTCTATCTCACTTGTGAAGTGAGACGGGTTTGTATAGGGCATGAAGGGTAGGGTGCTCTAGGGTTAGGTAGCTCGGTTATATATTGTTGGGGGAGGCTAAATATCTTTCTTGCGGAGAGGAAAAATGATTAGAAGCGAGATATTGTGTTTGAATGGAATTTGAGTCGGTTTTGGAAAGGATATGGGAGGATATTCTTTCGGTTTTTTGAGAGGTTTTGTGAGCTGGTTGTATGGGGAAAATATTTTTCTATACTTGGGGAATAAGCAAGGGAAAAGGAGGAGGGAAATGGTTGGAGTGGGGCTCGAAATGAGGACTCGAAAACCTCTTGTTTTTGGGCGCTCAAAACAGGGTATGGGTGCGGGTTGTTTGGGCTGGTTTTTGGCTTGGGTTTGGTGGTGGTCTGGGCTAGGATGAGAGTTGGGGTAGTGGGCTAGGTACTGGGTGTGGTCTAGGCTAAGTGAGCGTCAGGTTGGCTGGTGTTTGAGTTGAGTTTGAGCTCGTGAAAACAGGGAACGGAATGGGCTGCTTGGGTTTGTTATTTGTGTCGGGTTTGGGAGGGAAAAAAGGAAGGTGATGAGTGGTGTATGGGGGAGTCGAACCCTGGACCAAGTGAGGAGAGGTTGGGCCACGTGAGCCTCTTGGGTTTCGTGCCAAGTTTGCTCCAAAAACGAGTTAAAAACCGTCTCAAAAGTCGCTTTAAATTTAATTTTTCAAATTAAATAAAAAAGCCGTAAATCGTAAATGTCACACATTTTATTTTTCAAATAAGCTTAAAATAAAAACTTTGAAATAATTCATTTTTCAAATAAACTATAAAAGCTTTAAATTTTAAATAAACTCGAAAAATACAAAAGTCGATGAAATAAATTTCATTTATTTCAAAATAAAAACAAATAATTTAAATTTCATTTAAATTATAAAACCGTCAAATATTACCCGTCTTACATCACAAAACGGAATCCATTAACGAGTTGTGTAAATAGACATGTGTCCTATCATCATCAGGTGTTAGGCGGGATCTCTATAAATTTCAATATCGACGGATACGGGTATATACACCAACTAAGCTCACAAATTTTAGTGTGTTGCGCACAATGAGGCCAAGATTAGTAAAATTTAATACGTTGTGTTGGACTAAAATAATGAATTGTGTATAAAGTAATAATAAAATAAACTCATTTATTATCCCCTATTATATAATGCAAACTATTAAACAAAAATACTTCCTCTAGAACCAGTCCACCACCACCACCCA
Organism: Silene noctiflora; assembly: GCA_009801015.1. Lineage (NCBI taxonomy): Eukaryota > Viridiplantae > Streptophyta > Magnoliopsida > Caryophyllales > Caryophyllaceae > Silene > Silene noctiflora. Next base: position 95,729 of record VHZZ01001716.1, on the reverse strand, counting down.
TTTCTATGCCCCCATTGTCATCTATCATTAATCACAAGTGAGCATCAACGATGTCTTCTTCCACCAACTCGTCACGCCCCCAGCTCCATCCCTCCCTTACCACCTAACATCCCCCTTCTCTACTTCATGCCACTCCATGGGCGACGTCGTTTTGCTCCCTCTTTCGGTGGCTCACGTCGTCTAGCCCATTCATCGACGAATATGAAAAAAAACCTTCATTCGATCAGTAATTTGAAATTAACAAAGCTAAAATTTGTTCCACATTCAAATTATCATCCATAATTTAAGAAAACTGATTGATTTGAAAGGTGATATATATGATTTAGTAATTTAGAGAAGTAGATTTAGATTTTATTTTAATTAGAGATATGTGAATAAAAAGGAGTGCACAAAAGTACCAGTATTAAATAAAAAACGTAATGCGAAAATCAATTACGTGTAAAAATCATCCACCATTACATATAATATAATATGAAGGTACGAAACAAGCCCGCAAAGATGGAGTTTAGTCGTTAAAATGTGGGTGAAATTATCATGGAACTCAGGTTCAAGCCTCCCCAAGAGTAATTTTATGGAGTGCTTATGGTCTGAGTCTATGCCTTCAATACTTCAAACCTGTTCGAACGACTACGGGTCATCTCGTCATAAAAAAAACGGTATTTATTTTCGCAGTACGTTTTTTACTCAATATAGTACTTATTGTACCAAACTTTCCATTTGTTTGCCCTTCACCAAAAAAACATTAAACCTAATTCTCTCTCCCTTCTCTCTAATACTGAAACCTTAACCATCTTCGAATATAAATTAAAATTCTTCAATTATGAACGATTATTCAAGTGACGAACAGGTAATTAATTCGTTAATCCTATATTACTTATTAATTGTAATATTTTTTGTAATTTAGTTTCTTTTTTAATTAGGGTTTAGGGTGTAACTTAATTAATGGGTATAAAAAATAGCAACGGTGAAAGTCAGTTGTAGGGCGTGGCTGGAATGGTCTGTCACCGGCGGTAGGGTAGGGCGTGTCTGGGATGACGGCGAGACGAGTGCGGCGGTAGGGTTAGGTCGTCGACGGTAGGGTAGGGCGTGGTTGGAATGGCAGTACAAATTGAACAATTATACAATATTGTTGAATGATTATACAATATTGTTGAATGCAGTACAAATTGATTATCGACATTGGTTACAAGTTTCTCATGCAGAACATGTAAATATGAATGTTCTTGCAGTACAATTTCTCATTGGTTAGAATTTGATTATCGACATTAAGTTTCTCATGCAGTACATGTTCTTGTACGTAGTCCAGGCCGACGACCGGCCCTATCCCGATGTCGCATAAATCGTTAAAATTTGATATTTGATATTTGAGAAAAATTGAGATGAATTAATATGAATTTGACATGAGAGAGAAAATTTGAGTGAGAGGGGTTAGATAGGGAAAATGGGAGGGGTAAAATTGTCAACAGTGTACTGTGTTGAATAAAATGTGTACTGCGAAAATTAGGACCCAAGAAAAATAATATACCAAACAAATACTCTTTATGTATTATTTGGACTATACCTTGGACCTTGGAGCACCATGTACTCAAGTTATGGCCATTAGACCACCACCATACACAAATGTGAAATTGTTTTTGTTGATGCATAAAATAGGTAACAAAATGGTGGAAGAGAAAATCAAGTCAAAAATAAAGAAAGAAGAAAACAAAGAGTTTTTAGTGAATTGGGATTTGGGATAGTTGGATTAGGACAACTAGGTAACAAAATGGTGGCTTCACTTTCTCCTCGATCTTCACCTCAATTTTCATGATATCCTTTGCTTTGCTTTTCAAACCTCTTCCTCCTCCATATCTTCTCAAACCCTAACTTTCTCTCTCCCCCAATTTTACCCCATCGACGCTTTTTTAATTTCTCCTGCTGACGCTTCTTTTCCCACGCTTTCATCCAACTTTGTGAGTCTTCTTTTCTGCTTGTACTTCAATTTTTTTTCTTTATTCACTGCGGAAGTTTCGATTTTGTTGGGTACCCTTTTCATTTTTTTTGATTTTTTGTAATGGGTATTTGATGAATTTGTTGTTAATTGGAAAATTGATTTAGTAATCGTTGTTGCAGGTTTATGAACGGAATTTGTTTGTATGTATAAGTTGGGGATTTTAGAAATTATTTAGCATTGTGAATCGGTATAGAATGGCAGCTGATCAGCGTAAAAGGCGGCCGAGTTCGACAATGGCCCCATTTGGGTGTGGGATTCAGGAGCAGTATAGAGCGAAAAAGAGGGAGTTTAGACCGTTGCAATTTGAGGTTAATTATAATAGTCATGTATCTTTGAAGTGGGATGATAATGAGAAAATGGTTGTTGCTAAAGAGGAACAAATTGGGATTTCGTCAAGACAATTGGCGGCATTTAGTCCGGTTAGTAATGCTAAATTGGCTGATGTTGTTGCGGTTCCGAAGGAGGTCTTTGAGTTGGATGATTTGGCTGAGGTTCTTACTTATGAGGTTGGTGATCATGGTCAAGGATTAATTGGGTTTTCTATTTGAGTGATGTGTGCCGAAAGTGGTGAGTTGAGTTGAGTTATGTTTTTTGTTTGCTTCGTTTGCAGGGTTGGCAATCACTTCTGACAGACAAAGATCGAACCTTTCTTTCGCAATTTCTCCCGGAAGGATTTGAATCTAATGAAATTGTGCAAGCTTTGCTTGATTGTGAGAATTTCCATTTTGGGAATCCGTTTCTCAAATGGTGAGCCTATGTTTCACAAAACTAGTGAAGATTATATTTATAGGAAAAGTCGTGTCTTTTGTTTCAAGTGGAATCTCCTTTGTGTCGTGCCATTTGCTTTACTTTCTGAGTTTAGCTATTCTAATTTTTGAATCACTTTTGCGAGTTTATTCATAACTTTGGTAGAATAATGTTTCCCTTGGTGGTGTTTGTAAAAACCTTCTCTTTGCTTGTCTTGGCTGTTTGGGAAGGATGACACATCAGTGATGTTATTGTTTGTGTGTTATTGTGGTTCGGGGGGAATTCACGCGTCGTAATACGTACAGGAGCTCTTCACTGTGTCTAGGCAATTTTCATCCCGATGCAGTAGTCCGATATGAGAAGTCCTTTAAGGCTAACAAGAAAGCATACTATTCCGAGCTGCAACAGTACCATGAAAAGTATGTTGTGAGTTTTTTTATTTGTCTTATATTTATGGTTCAGTCACAGTCGTGTTGCAAGTTATTCACCACTGACATTTCTATACAGCATGATAAAGAATTTGCATAAGTTCAAGGAAAGGTGTGGGAATGCAAAGGACCCAGAGTCAGAGATTATGAAGCTAATGTCAAGGTTTGTTTTTCATTCATTGTGAAGCTGCTATGCCATAGGGCTTCTTAATCATCCTCGCCCCCTAAAGTGGCAAACAAGGGCAATTTGGGGATTTTAAAATGTTACTTCTTCCACTTCTCTGACATTCTCCAATTTAGTTTTGGCATAGGTATTGACATTTTACCCAAAATACAGTATTTACATTTTACCCACACAACGTATACCCGAAATAGAAATGGGGCATTTAATACGATAAAACTAGAAAAAGGGATAATTTTAGAGAATTAGAGGGCGTAAATCACTGCTGGGACGACCCCATATATATTCTCTAGGTTCGGAAGTCCCGCTATGACCTAGTTTAAAAAAGTGTGCCTTGATTGTGCTTAAGCCATAAGGCTTATAACGGCATTAGCCAAAATGCGTGGGTGCACCAAGGGAGGCACAATACTATGCACTATGCAGTTGCTTTTTCCCCATAGTTCTTTTAGTATCCATGTATTTGGCACATTATTCCCCAAGTTTTACTTATTTACATATTGCTTTTTGATATCCAAAAAAGGGCGTTGTTGCACAAAGTTTTGTTTTAAAGATACAAAATTATGTGCAAAAACAGTGCATCATGTGTCTATAAGGCACAAGCCTTCACCTTGCGCCTCATCGACATGGACCCTTGTCGACTCGATGCACCTCAGTCTTTTAGAACAATGGCGGAGACCATGTGTGTACATTGGATTGATACCTGATATTTGAACTTTACTTTGGTCTTAGCTATAGCTCTTAATGATCTCCCATTACATGGAATACATGGACGCCTTTTGTATTAGCCTTTGGTCCTTTTGGTAGGCTAATAATATTGAATTTAGACCATGTTTGATAGAAAATGGTTCTTGTCATAACACTTTGTTTACTGAAGTTGCTAATGTTGCATCTCTTGAGCTCCCCTTTCTTCTTGCCTTTTTAATGTGTGTGTGTATAAACCAAATAAATGTTAGTTGGGAAGTTATGGTCCCTTGAATAAAAGATATTGTGTGCAAGCAGAAATGGAATCTTCAATTGTTTTGCTTTCTCACAACTACGCCTAAAACCAAGCTCAAAAGTAATTCTTTTGAACTATCAGCTAAGTTGACGTTTTTGTTCAACAGCCTTGAGGTTTCAGTTTTCTTGTTAGTTGTGCTTTGCCTTCTGTCTTGTTCCCTACAAGCAAAACATACATGGGGGTGTTGAAAAAGATTTTCTGTAATGGTGGACTTGAGAAGGCCTTTGTAGCGAAGATCCAATTAGAACATTTCCCAAGTGCGTCAAGGATTCAAAGAAGCATTTTCAAGTGTCCAAAATGATAATTGTGTGGAAATTGCAACGAATCAGTACAACTTCACAATGAAAAGACATGCAACCATTTTATTGGGCCAATTTTCTAAATTCCATCAGAAACAAGAATCGAAGAATAATGAGTCTTTGGCTTTTTAATGGGAAAATATGTAAGATCCTTGTTTTGATAATATATCAGGGATTTCCAATCAAGAGGATTAGCAAATCGACATCAAAACTAAAGACTTGTTTGTTTTTGTTGGTCAAAGACATTGATAATTAATATAGATTAATTCTAGAAGCATAGGAGGTTTAGTATTAGGATGATCATGTTAGCCTCTCACAAAGTATATATTATCTATGTATCTATATTTACCATAAATATCTTCACAATTCAAATAACTTGTGTAAAGGTGTAAATATAAGATTTGAGATTTGCCTAAAACTAGGTTAAGGTCAATTGGACGAGCTGGAAACTACTGATTATTCTTCCCCAATCAATAGTTGAAGCCCTTGAAGGGGCTTATTGCACCATGTTACCCACCACGGTTGGTGCTTTGAAGTTTTGTGCACATTGTTTTTGGAGTTGAATATGATACAAATCCTTTCGGTGGTAGAGTACGTGTGTGGATTAATTGGTGATGTACTTGTCAGCTGTTGAATACGATGCTGTCTTAGTTTTGTTTCTTGACTTAATTTCATTGTGGGCAGATCAAAAGGTCATGCTGAGAAAACTATTATATCTGATTCAAATGGATTCAGTTCTCAAAAATTTGAGGCAAATGCTACATATGAATCTGCATCTTCACTCGCAGATGATAAATCGTATTATAGTGACAACCAAAAGCTGTCTGTCATCAGGGATGCTGAGATACAGAGAAGGTATATACTCCCTCTATTTCATCCGATTCTTTAAATATTCCATTTGAGACATTTCACTTGTTTTCCATTTCCTATTTGGCAAGTTTTATTAAAGTTACAAATACAACATTACTCTACTTTAATGGAATAGTGAAACTGGAATATAATACCACTGTCTCCTTCCGTTGCTTGGTTCATGTGCAAACAGAAAATGTAACAAAGTGAAATAGAGGGAGTATATTTTAACTTCATCAGGCCTATATATTTTTTTTTGTTGAATCCATGTGAATGGTTAGAAAGAAAGCAGGACACTTTTGACTTTTGGCTACTGCCTTGTCCAAGACACAATCTTACAAGCAAAGATTGTTAGTTACTTGGATGGGCTCTGGGATCCTCTCTGTTTCAATTGTGTTTCTTCTGGCACTTGTCTTTTTAAAACTGTTGAAGCTTGCTGTTATGCGATGTGGCGTGTGGGCTCTTGTGTTTTCCTTATAATGTAAGATCTAAGGTTAAAAATCTATTTTTAGACTGAGTAAAACTTAAGTGTTCATTTTCGAATACATTAGTCTCAAACTATAGCATCATACATTATTTGTTAATAGACATCGTGTATGGATCTCATCAGCTTGAAATGGGTATTGGCCGATCTGTTTGTAGTTTTGTACCCACTAAATCCTTTACAGTTCTAGTGGTGGTATCACTATTTTGCCACCGCATAGGGATTTAGGTTTGGTGTCTTCAAGTTCTGTTATTTCATTGCACTGAAAAAATGAGGTGAAACAAGATTGGAAGGTTTGGAATTTATGAAAGCTGCAAAATTTAGGAAACCAAAATTTTAGTATAACATGGCTTCAGAAAACCTCGAGCTAAATCCTAGCTAAAAGCACTGAGTTTTGATAAAAAATCCTCTTTCTTAGAACTAAAAAATTTATTACTTTATAGAGAAAATGATTTACAATCTTATATCGTAAGTTTTCTCAAACTGATGGAGACTTGGTGAGTGTGATGATTGAACATGAGGCTGGTAGGACCCACTGTTCGTGTGGCGTCGAGGGAGAGAAGGTGTCGACATCTATTCGGGTGAAAGTGAAAGTGAAGGTATTGAGATCTGAGCATGGCAGTCTAATGTCTTGTACAGTGTTACCTATGAAAATCAGAAGTGCAGAAAGCTAGAAGAAAGAGAAGCAGGGAGAGAGAAATAGCAAAGAGGGAACAGTAGAAAGAAACGGATTAAAATTTTAGATGGGAATATTTTGCTTAGCCTTACAATTAGGGTAAAGGGTGTTCAATAAGGGGGGAAACCTATGAGAGAGAATTTGAGATGTTTCAAAGAGAAAAAAAAAGTATGAATGACAACATCCATTTGCTGTAACTTGTAGACAAAACGACACCGAGTATATAGGGTTTGTTATAGGATTATAATTTATTACTTTTTGTATAACTTGAGCTATTTTCCTGACTATTATATTATTTTAGTCTTCAAAAATAAAGCCTACTAACATTATGAAGTCACTTATAATGTTTATTGTAATAGTCCCAGCGTATTGGTTACTCTGTTTCTGTATCTGTATTATGTATTAGAACCAGATTTACTAAGAATCTGGTAACCCTTGTGATAAGTGTCTTCTGTGGTAGTATATGGCTAAAAGTTTGTCGTGAGGCGTTGATGGAGCAAGGCGTAGTGGTGGTTAAAAACTTAAAAACATGGTATAGTTGCTTTGTAGTTTGTACTATACCACTGTATTTTGCTTTAGTTTCTTGTAATTGTCTTTACTATATGGTTCCTCCTGTCTACAATCTCTTATAGACAAAACTTCGTTTTGACAACTGTCTTCAGCTGGTCACAAATGTCTTTCTCTAGAGTTTTTTGTATGTATCACTGCTGTATACTAGACATATTATGGGTTAAAAAATAAAATGCATTGTGCATATAAATGTACTTCCTGAAGTATGGAGTACCTAGTTTTGGATCTACTTATTTTTTCATATAATTTCGACAAGTACTAATTACTGCTTGATACCGTTTCGTCAAAAGTAAATATTGTTGTGAAGGGAGATCGTTTACCTGTTTGGTGTATATTTTTGTTAGTTAACCACCTTGTGTATGAAATAAGAATAAAGTTGGAATTATTGGGGACATAACTGCATGAGAACAAGAGAGCATCGTAAGAGACATGTCACAAAAAAGGGAAATCCTTATCTGCTGGCTTTAATTGTTCAACAGTGAATTTCGTTGACGTGAAAGTGTGATTAAGGTGCTTCCATTTCAGGATTCGAAATCAAGAGCTTATCAAGGACAAACATGAAAAATTGTCATCATCACCCAATGGCCATAAGGGATTACCCAGACCTAAGAAAGTAGAAAAGTCACAAAAGGCAAGCATCACCTCCAATGACGGGTCCAAATACATGTCTTATGTGAAGGTGAGGTTTTTCATCAGTAAAGTTTGTTATTATAACGAGTACACAAAAACGTATATGGCATATTAACCATATAAATATATAACTAAATTTGTACTTGGGTCGGTGTCACTCTCACATGTGACTCATACAAGTCGGACTGAATTTTTTGTCCTCTGTTCAAAAACCTATCACATAGCTGATGTTTGTGTCTTTCAGATTAGTAAAAAGCAGCATGAAGAACTTGTCTTGAGTATGGGACAATCTGGCCCTGTTATTCAGCCTAAGAATCTAAACCGTCTTCTAGGCAACCTCGACAGTTACAATGTAAAGCCATATGTAATGTTTGAGCAAGAAGAACAGAGAAGAATCCATGAGCACTGGTATGTGTGCTTTATTAGCTGAAATGTTTTATTTTAACACCTTCAAGCATGGTATTAGAATCTGATATCGGTCGTGGTTGCGGTAGTGCAATGTTTGTATGGATATTGCATGTGGCCGTAGTTTTAGATCACGTTTGCCAAACACGTCAAATCATCACTCCATCTTAAAGATATGAAATTTGAGTTGATATCAATGTTTGTAGTCTCCCCTTCCTCTCTGTTACGTCTTTTTTTCACAACTACATCCAACATGCAAATAATCTTTTACACATGTTTGCAATACTTTTCCCGAAAAATAAGAGCTTACAAATCCATGGTTTGGAGTTTTTCACTGGGACGTGATATAAGTGAAAATAACATAGTGGCGGCTAAATTTCGTTACATACCATGCATTAGGTAACATAACTGGAGCAGTTAATACCATGCAATCAGGTATAATCTTGTTGCTTATGCAGGATCTATGTGGTTAACAAGGACCTTCCAGCAACATTAGAAAAATGGAGAAGAGTGCAATTGGAGAGACTACAGATTATGAGTTATTTGTGCCAAGAAATAGAAGATAAAGTACCGCTTTTGACAGAGGTTTGTGTTAATTTGCTGCTGTTTGTGGTTTGCCTGGCTTTTGCTATAATTTCTAGACTTAATTTTTTTTTTTCAGACTCAGAATGAGAAATTGGTGAAGCCATCTGGTAACGAAATTGCAAATGCTCAGAATATAGATGGGCAAGGAACTTTCAAAAACTACCCTGGCAACAAATTCAAGATTCAGGGTTCTATCTCCGATAGTGATAAGCCTACTCGATCCACCTCATCCAACGAGACTTCCAAACGAAGTCTTCCTATAAATATCGACCCTGAGTCTGATCCTCCTTCCTTGCCGAATCATTTAAATGTGAATGACAAAATTGATCCATCCTCAACAATAAACCAATCTCTCCAAAATTCTCTTTTGAATATCAACAATGAATTTGATCCATCTTCCAAGGGAAATCAATCTATTCCTGATTCCCCTCTAAATGTAAAGGAGGAATTTGGGGTTTCCTCCACAGAGAAGAAATCATCGTCTGGTAAAAGCCAGGAGTTAGACCCTATGGATCTAAATTCGGAAAATATTCAGGTTTCTTCTTCAGCATCTGAAGAGCATGCTGGCCAGACTTTTGTAGTATCTCCTGGTATATCACACACCAAGACTCATTCATCGGTCAACAACATGTTGTCTTCAACGGGTTTGCCAGAATCTTCAATGGGTTCTACACCTTTTGCATCTTCTAGTGAACTAACTGTTGGGATTCCACGATTAGTGGCTGAGCAGCCACCGATTGATCTTGATGTTTTCTCCATGGTGAACAAATCATCATCGACTAAGAACCATGAGTTTGACCCTATGGATCTAAACTCGGAAAATAATCAGGTTTCATCCAAGACACATGAAACTTGTTCACCATCCGAAGAGCATGTTGGCCAGACATCTGCGGTATCTCTCGGTATATCACACACCAAGAATTCATCGGTAAACATGTGGTCTTCAGTGGGTTTGCCGGAATCTTCAATGGGTTCTACACCGTTTGCATCTTCTACTGAACTAACTGCTGGGCTTCCACGATTAGTGACTCGGGATCCACCAATTGATCTTGATGTTTTCTCCATGGATAACAAATCATCTTCAACTAAGAACCAGGAGTTTGATCCCATGGATCTGAACTCAGAAAAAAATCAGGTTTCTTCTGTGCCACATGAGACTTGTTCACCATCCGAAGAGCATGTTGGCCAGACATCTGCAGTACCTCTTGGTATATCACACAAAAAGACTCATTCATCGGTCAACACATGGTCTTCATTAGGTTTGCTAGAATCTTCGATGTGTTCTACGCCGTTTGCATCTTCTAGTGAACCGAGTGCTGGGATTCCACGATTAGTGACCAAGCAGCCACCGATTGATCTTGGGGCATTCTCTATGGAGAACAAATCATCATCGATTAAGAACCAGGAGTTTGACCCTATGGATCTAAACTCGGAAAATAATCAGGTTTCTTCTGAGACACATGAGACTTGTTCACCATCCGAAGAGCATGTTGGCCAGACATCTGCAGTATCTCTTGGTGTACCACACACCAAGACTCATTCTATCAACAATTTATGGTCTTCAATGCGTTTGCCAGAATCTTATGGTCTTTCTCATCCGAATACACCGTTTGCATCTTCTAGTGAACTGACTGTTGGGCTCCCGCGATTAGTCCCCGAGCAGCCAGCCCATTTGATTAAGATTGGGCATAATCTACCAGGTGGTCACACCAAAGATCTATTGAACAGGCATACCAACCATATGCCCTTCATCGACTCCCTTGCAAATAAAGAAAGAAATGAGTCATTGCTGCCATCTCTGATTCTGCGCGACAATTTTCACCATGAGCAGAAAAAAACGGGACCTGTATTCCATCCGGGTAATATTTTATTGGAACCCAATCAGTTTCCCAGCCATACCCGTGGCGAGCTATTTATGAATCAAACGATTCAAGACAGTGTTTATTCCGACAATAGCCGGTACAGTTTCCAGGGCCCGGAGCACTTCTCAACCCTTAACCCGAGGGACTGGGCTAATGCCCGTGGGTCAACTCAAATGCAGCCTCCGTTAAGCTCTGGGGGACAGTTGCCCCATAATTGGTTTGTCAACGATATTAGGGCGACCCAGAATCATGGTAGTTGGTCGGCTCCTGAAGTGCCTGTTTTCTCAACGACAAGCCTTGGAAGTGGTGGTGGTGATCAGAGCCTGTACAGTGTCCTCTCACAGTGCAATTCTCTGCAGCCCCGTACCCAGTACAACCCCGTGGGTTCAACCGAACCAGTGATGATCCCCTCAACAAGCTATGGACAGGACATGGTTATGGCCAACCGAGGAATTCCAATGGCAAGTAACCCCGTGCGGCCAACCTCTCCCTTCGACTACTTGAGTGGGGGTGAAGCGACCGGACCTACCTTGAAGAATCCAATGGGGTGGATGAGTTTGGGAAATCCACCTTCAGCATTGCAAGACCCTTCTGGAAAACCGTTTGGCAAATCCTGGAATCCGTAAGTTCCCCCATCACCATATTCACATATTGTTGTTAGATGAATGGCGTCAAACGAGTGGGACCCTTGCCAGAGCTGAGACACAACCCCATAGTATCACCATGTACATAACTAGATTGCAGTAGTAGGCAAACAGAGATGTTGAAGTGCCTAGTATTCGAGAAATATCTCTCAGCCATTTGGGAGGAAACTTGTGTATCATTATTCTGATGACCATGGAGGGAAGCTCTCGTAGTTTTTGTCGGTTAGAGACTTAGAGGGACATAGCCATTTGAAGTCAAGTTCTGCAGTTAAATAAATGATGCGGCATTTGTTGCCTATTTCATGCAGTGCTCGTACTTTTACTGGAAAATAATTTCCCTTGGCATAATAGACTCAGTGTTCATTTTTTTAATTGATTTTATTCCAAACCAGCATAGTTTATTACCATAAGAAGTGGCTTAAAGTATTTAGTAGTGTACAGACCTGGTTGGGATGTATGGACTCTCTCTTTGTTCCTTAAATCCCTGCTTGATTTCGAGCTTATAACTTACACAGGGTTCAGTTAGATTGTTTTCGTTTCGTTTTTTTTTTTTGGCCTACTTGTTTGCGTTTCCTTTTTTCCGGTAAGTCGCAAAACTACCTTATTTGGCATTCTCTTTAGCCAACCTTTTCCTTAGCTGGCCGAAGCCACCACTCTATTAGTGTCGATCTACTGACAAGACCTCCTTGTCACCATTAGAATCATCATCAACCATAGAGAACTAACCAAAACTCCCGTACAGTGTAGCTCTAGACCTGATTTAAAGTACTCTATAAGATAAAACCAAAATAGAGACCCAATATTTTGTTCAACAGAGGCAAGAGAAGTGATCAAGAATGGCCGAATAGATAAATGAGAAGGGAAATGAATAATCTTTATTACTATCGGATTGATGAAACCATTATCTGCCACCCCTAAATATTCACTCCTACATTGGAACCACCACTCGAAACCCCCCACCTCCCTGTGATTGCCACCCCTACCAACAATTCTACCACGGGCCATACTGACCCAAGGTCTGCTTCCATCTCCTAAACCACCACCCCAACTAAAAACAATCGTGAATAACTACTTTAAAATTAGTTAAAAAAATGTCCTGTAATATTATACTTTGATTTGAATTATATATGATGTTTCGTTACAATAAACTTTAAATTTTGGGTATAAAACACAACACTATTGTTGATCAAATTGTGTATGCTTGAAATGAAAATATATATAATTAGTGGTGGTTCTGGGGAAAAAAAGAATTATACGACGGCTAAAAAAAAAGTGGGAGGAAAATAGAAAATTAGAGGGTATACGTAATTTAACCGTTTTCTTTTACCTTGTCAATTTTAGCTTCTAAACGCAATTTATTTTTGCAGTATAATTTTTACTCATTAGAGTACTTTTTGCACCAAATTTTTCATTTCTCTACCCTTCACTAAAAACATCAAACCTAATTCTCTCTACCTCCTCTCTACATTCCCTATATCGTTGAGACTTTAACCTTCTTCAATTTCCTTAAAATTTTCAATTATGAACAATACTTCAAATGAAGAACAAGTATTCAATTCGTTAATTCTATATTACTAATTTAATTGAGTCTTTCTTATAATTTTATTCTTTTTTAATTAGGGTGTATGTCTAAATTAATTAAGGACTAATTAGTACAACATAATTGGATTGTTTTTAACGATGGTTCATAGTAGTGGCGTTGTTAGTCAGCCTAATACATGCCTCCATGATTGAATTTGCTTTTCATCAATGTACTGTATTCAGTAATGCACTCTAATGCCAATGATTTTTCTATATATTTTTTTCACTCAGTGCGTTTTTTTATAATGTATTTTTCAATCTAATACATAGAATATTTACAATATTTACATGTGTTTGTAGAATGTTTATGAATATAGTACATGGGTTTTTAAAGATAATTTATAAACAAAGTACAAAATTTATCAACGTAGTATATGATTAACAGGTGAAAATAGAGGATTATGGGTAAATGAAATTAGAGAGAATAGAGATAACTTAGAGAGGAAAAGTGGAAGGGAAAATGAGAGGGGTATAATTGTCAATAGTGTATTGCGATGAGTAAATGCGTACTGCAATGAATAAAATGCGTACTGCGAAAATCCACACCCTTTCTAAATTAGGTTCAAGATACCCAAACTATCACTCAAAAGTCAAAACTGGTCCGATACCCAAACTATTTTATTAAAAAAAAAAAAGATTCTATGAGATTCTTTATAACAAATATAAATATTCTTGGTGAAAGTTTTACAAGTTTAATCTTGAAGTTAAATTGCCAAGTTGGTCGATGTTCATAATTATGATTTTTACAAATTCTCATAATATAATAGATAAACACAAACAATACTGCATAATACGAGACACTAATACTAATTAGTGGCTAATCGTCCAATAAACCCTTAGCCGGTGATCAAAGGTTTGACTCCGTCCTTAACGGCCCAGTGAAAGGCTTGCGAGTGGTGTATGCCAGCTGGGGAGCATCACAAGGAAATTGCAAGGGTCCGTCAAGTAATGTTTATACTTTTGCGCAACGGCTAACAGGAATACGACATGCCAACTCCAAAGTCCTGGTTGATAGAAAGGTTGCATAAGAATATGCAACCTGGAACGAGCAGATAAATAACATCGCATATATTTGGGTGGTAACCCAGCATATCGGTATGATAGGGTTGGTGTGTGTGATACTCTGAAAACTTTTGAAGCTTCCTGGTCATCCAAGACTTGCGCGACACCACTCCCGGGTTTCAACTCTATGCTGCAACATCCAGTTACTTGTTTTGTAGTCTTTTAAGACCTAAACGTGCAGTGTAGCGGTTTCCCTAGGATCCTAAGAAAAGACACCTTCAAATTCCCCTGTGAAACACCGACACGGAGCGAGCCAACTAACACACCAGTAGGCCACTTTGACTAAATGACATTGAATCTTTTTTTTTTTTTGGCAGCAGTAAAGGGAAGTTTACATCGTTCATATCCGACTCTACGAGTTAGATTTTATTATTACATTATACAAATAAGAAACTAAATTAAGGCTGGGGGTGATAATCAAAGTAGGTTTCTTGCGGCGACATCAGAGTTGGCCAATTGGGCAAACATTTTTTTCCTCTTCTTTATCAAATGAGCTTCGGGGAAGTACCTGCAACAAGACACACTTACGCCATGAGGATGTAGAAATTTATGGGTGAAAATTATACTTGTAGATAAAGTAGATAAATTATGTCTTGGAGATTCGTCTCCTTGCTAAATTTCTTTTTGGAAGTGAGTATTTTCCTTTTGAGTTTCTCATACCGTTTAAGAGGGTACCTGCAATGTTTAGACGACCTAGGGGAGATGATAAATTGTTAAACGAGGAAGAGTACCTCTTATACTTCTTTGGACAAGCTGAAAATAAGAAAGGTTGGTGCACATTCGAGTCATAATGAGCTTGAGTGCAAACTAAAGTGGCGCCATCAATTTTAGAAAAGAAAGTCAAACTAGAATCATGAGAAATGACAGTGTTTGGTATTTGGAGGATTTGAGTACCAGACAGTTGTCACATATGGAGGACGTGCTCGAACTCGAATCAGAGACGGGAGATTTAACATTACTGATATCTAAAGGAGACAAGCCATCATTCATGGCAACCATCTTCTTCTTTCTACGACAACTCCTCCTCTTCTTCTTACACTCGTCTCTTGTAGTGTCGTTTTCCTTTGTTTTCTCATTAGAAAGGATCTGAATTGCTATCATCGATAAATCTCTTTTATGATAAAAACTCACCTTTTTACCTTTAAGGAGCTTTTGATAATATTGTCCAGGGATCCTTAGTCGAAAATTTCTTCCACCCTTCTTGGAGAACTCAGGAACTGATAACTTATCAGACACATGCTCGTTCTTCTTTAAGCTAGTGCACAAATCCATGTCACAATTAAATTATTTTGAGCATCCTTCATTTCAATAACCACACTCTTGTTAACCTTTATATTCTTATCCAGTTTCAAGTCATGATTATTTATGATCGAAACAACTGTCACCTCCATCTTCTCATTCTCGCAATCCATAACACTCACGAAAGTTTCTGGTACACGAACAAGCTTCTTTTTTCTATTCACGTCAACAGTAGGAGCAAACTCCAATACTCTTTTACCATTCTCCTTCATAAGAATATAACTTTTAACCACACCTAACTCCCTTAAAACATCCTTATTCTTGGGCTCCACCACCAAACCCTCAAGAAGATCTAATTCTGCTTCCAAAAACCTTTTCAACTTCATGAATGCTAACGCCCTACGAAATAAAGTTTTAACATTACGAGGAAAAGAGTTTAAAAATTATAGAGCAAAAGTCCAAAGTATCTTGGAATTCATCAAGTTTGAGGGCACGTGCTACAAGATTAGAGTTAAGGGAAACAACAAGTTCAGTTAAAGACTGTACATCTTCATTCCCAAAAACACCAATAATCAAACCTAGAAGCTTACAAGCTTCATCGTAACAAGCAGCATCCACATCAAAATATTTTTGCCTAAAAAACCCATTACCCCTTTCTTTAAGCTCCTTCACCTCATTCAAAAACGACGACCCCAGAAATTTCAGAAAATTACCCAACATCCTTTCTCCGTTATCATCTATAAAACCATCGTTAACACGAGCACAAGCAAATGCTTCCAGAAGTTTTTGATGACTACCGATGGAAGTCATAACCTCAATACAGCTTGGAGACCCAAATTAGAACAATTAAATGGATGCAAGTACTCACACAACGATACTCAATTAATCAAAACCCCGAACAATATAGAGAAGATTGGAAACCAAAAATCACCCCAATTGAATATAGTAGCTGATAATATTCAAAGAAAAACACTTAAACTGAAAATACTTACTAAACTAGACCAATTAAACTCAATTAAAACCAGAAAACACAAGAGAGGGAAAAGATGTCACCGACTTGTGGCAAGAAACGCAGATCAGTGACAGACAACGTTCCAAGGTAATTGCACCACTAGACGGTATTCGCGACATTCACTCGAGTACCGATCGACCTTGAATGCAAACACATAGACCGCATGACCAAATAAAACCCTTTAATTATAACTAGAAGATTTGTCGGCGATCAAGGATTAAAAGGTTTGGGTCGCCGGCGACGGGGATGCTGATATTGTGGGGATTTTCCTTTTAGAGAGAAGGGAGAAGTTATTTTTTAGAGAGAGAGTTGTGGTTGATGCTGTGGTAGTAAATAATTGATTAATGACATTGAATCTTGTTTTTCAGATTCAACACTATTTTGATCAAATCCAAAAATACCTTTATGACACCGAAAATAGAGCTTCTATCACAGTAAAATCCCGAGGAGGATCCCCTTATTGTGCATGTGATAAACGCGCATACAACGCGTTTCTCCTCCCTTTTTCTAGCTTAGTAGTCCTTTCCTTCACGTTTTTTCGTGTCTTTGCATGCATTTTGTGCCCGTATTTCCCGTTCTATTATGTCATGTCTCATTTTGCACGAAATAAGTCGGAAATGAGGAAATGAGAGCAAGTGAAGCGGGATTGGAAGCCAAATGAAGAAGAAGAAGAAGAAGAAGAAGAAGAAGAAGAAGAATAAGAAGAAAAGAAGAGGAGAGAATGCTGAGAAGTGCTTCCCAGCCGGTAGGCCGGCAGCCGATCAGCCGACTGGAAGGCCCCCCCACCACTTAGCCACGGTGGAAATGTGAAATAAACTTACAGAAGACTCCCAGCCGGTCAGGCCACGGGCAGCCGACTAGGCGGCTGGGAGTGCAAGAGATTTGGAGAAAGAAAAAATTTGGAGAAAAAAAGTTACAGAAGCCTCCCAGCCGGTTGGCCACAGGCAGCCGGTCAACCGGCTGTGCATACCTGATGTCAATTATTTTCTCCAAAAGCTATAGAAGACTCCCAGCCGGCACAACCACCGGCGGCCGGTCCACCGGCTGGGACCACCATTACTCGTGTATCAACCATTTATATTTTGACCCAATTTTTGAGGGAACTATAAATACCCCCTCCCTAATTCATTTGTACACACAACCTTAGTTCTAAGATAATTGATAATTTACATTAAGCATTTCCTTAAGCAAGCACTGATCTTTCCTTAATTAAGCTCTAATTAGTTAGTAATCTAGCCTAGTTTTAGTAAAGCTCAATAGTTTACATTTGTATTTGGGTTTGTAAGTGAAGATTTTGAATATATTCTTCCATTATTAATCCAAAGGCTCCACCTTTCTTATAGTTTGGTATCATCCTCTCTTTTATTTCACTTTGTTTTTAATTGTTTACATTTCCTTGTTCTTATTTATTGTTGATTGTGTTTATTTCATGTTTGTCACCATGTTCATGTTTTCTTCATCAATTGTTTACTTGTGTTCTTCTATTATGAGTGAGTAGTCCTCTCCTAGGGTTTAGGGGAATCTTAAGTTGGGGTTTGACTATGAACATGAGTAGTTAACATTTGGGTTTGGGTAAAATTGTTTGGCTTTTATTAACATGCATATAAGGTGTTTGATGAAATGTGTTTGTGAAAGCTCTCATCTTTCTTTGAATTTGCGTGACATCTCTTTGAATGAAAGTGAAAATGGATGTTTGATAGTGTGTTAATTGTTGAGTTGTGACCAATGTAAAAGCTTTGTATTGAACTTTTGGTGACCTAAGAAATTAGTGTCTTACCCTTAGCCATTCCTTTACCCAACCCTTGTTTGTTACTCATTCTTGTCTACCTTGCTTAGGTGAACCCGACTACCCTAGTTTTTCATCCATTGTTTACATCTTAATCTTAGTTAATCTTATTTCCCTCTTGCTTTATTTAGTATATAGTTAATTAAATCCCTTCCTTTCTTTGCTTGACTAACCTTAGACTTGAACAAACCAAGTATATACCCACACCATCCTCGTGGATTCGAAACCCTACTTCCCTACTACGTAGTTTGGTTGTGTGGTTAAATTGTTTGATTGGCTTGCGAGATAAAACCCACATCAACATGTTTCAGGTAATGATAAAACTCGGTAGCACCATTGATTGCCAAAATGATTTGCAGATGAGAACAAGTGTGCGATGAAATTTCTCGAAGGTTTTTGTGCGCAACGGATGACAGCAACAATGTAACGGTATTGCGCATTTAGGTGAATATCGATGCCACAAGAGTAAAACAAGTCGCATATAAGCCCAAAATGGAGGAACATGCCATAGTAGTACGAGGGACGAGGAAGCTCAACCCATTGCCTGGTTTGTACATTACTGATGTAGTAATCACACTTCTTGTCAATTATTAATCAATAAATCAATCAATTAACAAATCGAATCGATCAATCAGCAATGCAATTACTTGAATTAGAATCAAGCCAACAACATCATCATGTGAGCAACAATCATAAAGATGTTGATCAGAATTAGGATTTTGATCATCAACACCATTATTGCAATCTTCATTGAACTATTTCTCTTTGTGGAAAATAGGAAATTGCTGCGAGTTTTTTTTGTTCATAAATTTACCGTCGATTGTCTTTTTGCTCCAAGTTACCTTCTTACAACTGAGCAGAAGAACTATGTTTGTTGTTGTTGATTTGCGGATTGTGTCGTTTATTTGGTTACCATTTGGTTGTTTGATGGGAAAGTCGATGTAATTGTCGTCATTTTTTGCCGAACTAGGTGGTGAGTTGTTGGTGGTGTATATGTAGTTGTGACGATGTGATATATGAGCATGATTGAGACAATGGTTAATTTACTGTGTTGGCATGATTATTATTTTAGTTGTGTATTTTATGTGGTTCGCGAGGTGCGCCCTCAGCTGAATGGAGTCCATTTGCGGGAATGGCTTCACGCCCTTGTTCGCCCTTTGTGGTTCCCGTCACAAGGAGGATGTGCACATTAAGGATCATGGGTTTTACGCTCTACGATGTGAGTGGGGCTTAAGTGGTAAAGGTTGCGGTCCCCACTGGCAGGGCTACACACTTGGTGTGTAGTCAGATGTATGGCGTTGGTGGTGTTGGAGGAGTGTGATGTGGTTTTATGATTGCCTTATTGTGTTATGCAGTAGCTGACCCTGTTATTTGTTTGTATCTATGATGATACATTCGGGGATGGTTAGCACTTGATTGACAGGTATGGCATGGATAGTTCGCGGGTTGCTTGGGATGGAGTCACCACTAACTCTCATAGCTAGTCTTCTGCCGTGTCTTATGATAGTTTTGATTACCGTACTTTCGGTATTTTGGTTTTAGTATTTTGGTTTTGAGATGGTTGTACCACACATTGAGGAATTTTGATTTGGATATGTATCACTTTAACTTTAATCCTTAAATGTTGTTTCTTAATGGGTTTTTTTGATCTACTGTACCTCGAGTAACCAGGATCTTAATACTCGGTATTTTAGTATAAGGACACTTGGTAGAGTACAGGGTACTCGATCGAGTGCCCAGTGGTGTCAGTCTGTCAGTGTTCTGGAAGTGGGGAACTCGGTCGAGTGCACTGCACTCGGTCGAGTGTCATCTACTTGGTCGAGTGTCGTGTACTCGAACGAGTGTCCGGTTCGTATTGGGTTTTAGCGGAAAGTATAAATATTAGAACGAGAAGCAGTAATTCATTATTTCGCTTTCTAAACAAAACCTAAACGTCGTTATTGCTCCTCCTTCTGATTGTTTTCTTCCGCGGCGTGTATCTAGTCGTTTATTGGGATTCCTACGCATCGTAAGATCGTATTCGTAAGGGTAAGTCTTAAATTGAGTCTTTTAATATGTTGTTAGAACCTTAATTTCTGATTTGGGGGTTTTGGAGGGAATTGTGTCTTATTGCATGTTTGATTCGTTATAGGAGGAGAATTCATAGAAGAGGCCTTCTGATCATTTGATTGTTCCTGATTTGCTGATTAAGGTAGGATTTCCTACTCAGTTGTCTGTGTAATTATATGCATATGAATGTGACGATATTGTACTGTGCTTTATGATGTGATTCTATGATTGTGATGGTATTGTGATGGCGGAGTTGGGGTGGTGGATGTTGGTGTTGGGTGTGATTGGTATTGTGATATTGTTTGTGAGCCATTGTGAGAGGTGCTCTCACCCCTATTGTTCGCCTCCTGCGTTCTCTCTACATAGAGGGGATGTGCACTAAGGGACTTGGGTTATTGTGGGTGGTTTAGGTGGTTGGTTGCGGTCTTCTACTAGCAGGGCTACATACTTTGGTGTGTAGTCGGTTACTTGTGTTGTGGTGTGGTGATGGTGGCGATGTGGAGGTGTGGTACTGTTACGTTATGTTTACATTGTATTGTATATGGTTATTCAGTTGACTGACCTCGTTTAATGTTTTAAAAACTGTGGTGATCCATTCGGGGATGGTAAGCAGTTAACTTAGCATGTATTAACGATGATGGTTGTTGACTACGCGGCGGGGTTAGCAGGGTGGAGTCTTACGATATATTAGCTTCCGCGGACTTTTATTTATTATCACTTTTGTTAGTTTGGTTTGCACTCTGTGTTTTGGAGAAGATTTTGTAATAAGTTAACTTATAATTTTATTAATAATGTTTCTTTATTGTTACTATGATGTTTATTGCCTCGGGAAATCGAGATGGTAGCATCCTTGTATTCAGAGGCAGTCCTTGGTAAGGTGCCTCGGAGTATGGGGGTGTTACAGGGATGGTAGCATCTTTATATGCTAAGGTGGTCTTGGTAAGACACCTTGGTATATAGGAGTGTTACAATGTGGTATCAGAGCAACGATTTTGGAACCTGTAACTAATGAATCTAATGAACATAGGGAGTCAAATTAAAATGAACCCGGGTAAGAGTTGTTAGGAGCTAATGCAAAGGCTTGGGAGACGTCCTAAAGTCGCGAACTTGCCCTTTCAACTTTGAACCGGTAACAATAGGGTGTCATGGGATCGCTATCTGTTTCCTTGTTGATGTTTCTAATGCATGTATATGGTATGAATATGTGAATGAAATTGATGGTGAAAGAAGGTGGAGGTATGTATGGCATATGTGGTGTACTTGAAAGAGATGACGTATTTACGTGATGAATGGTTTAAATTGTTGGTGTATCTTGGTAACATGTGAATATGGGTATGATTCGTTTATTATTTTGATGTTATTGCATGAAGTTATGATTCAAATGTATGGGGGTAGTGTAAATTGTTAGCATGACTCGATCGAGTATGGGAAACTCGATCGAGTGGGAGTAACTCGATCGAGTAGGTATTTTGTGATTTTGGGGCAGAGATCCTGTTTCATAGTTACTAGGTTGAGTAAGTGGAGGCTCGATCGAGTAGGTGTTTAACTCGACCGAGTAAGTTTAATGTCAAAGTCTGTTTGGCTTATGGAAGTTTAGTTACTCGATCGAGTGGGTGGAGACTCGATCGAGTATGGTCTACTCGACCGAGTATGGGTGAAGTGCTCGATCGAGTTTGTCTTTGTGCGGATTGTTAATGCTTTGAGCCGTAGGCTATGTGCTTACGTTTGTTTCCTTTCTATAGCTCAAAGAAATGTCGCCAAAAAGATCAACCGCGTATGTTATGGCTCAGAAGATGAGCATTAAGGATATTGTCAAGATGATCGAGCATCAAGATGCACTCACTGAGACCTTTAAGAGGTTTGGGAAGGAGAAAGAGACGAGGGTAGACTTTGCTAAAATGAGTACTACCATAGCTCGCTTCAACCCCACAACCTACTTAGGCACGGGTGAGACAATCTTGCTTGACAACTGGCATCGGGATATTGAGAATATCCTCGGGGTGGTGCATTGCCCGGAGGAGTTTAAGGTGGAACAAACCGCGTTCTACCTAAGGGACTCGGCTGGGAAATGGTGGGATAAGGTGAAAGAGGGTGCGCTAGAGAGTTACCTGAAGCAAGGTGAGACCGCAATCCCGTGGTCTGAGTTTAAGAGGGCTATGAGGAATGAGTTTCTTCCGGAGCATATTCATAGTAAGCTGAGGGATGAGTTCGATTCTTTTGTGATGACTAAGGGTATGTCGGTGACCGAGTACTATCATAAGTTTAATGAGAAGTCTAGGTATGCTGAGGATATGGGTTTGACACCGATCAACTTGGCGCTGCGGTTTGAGAAGAGGCTGACTTATAAGATCATGGAGAAGCTGCCGACGGGGACTCTTTTGGATGTGAAGGAGGTTTATGAGAGGGCTGAGAGAGCTGAGATATTGGTCGAGCTGGCCAAGGAAACTAGGGAGAAGGGCTCGGAAAAGAGGAAGGTTGAGAATGAGGGTGGTGGTCATGCTAGCTACAAGCGGGGAAACCACAATCAGCCTAAGGCTTATTCAACGGGGTCGGGGTTCAGTGGAGGTCGTGGTGGCCGCAACGGTGGTCCTAACTGGAGTATCTCATGCTTCAATTGTGGGGTGCTGGCCACAAGAGACATGAGTGTACTAGTGCACCTGGAAGGGGCTTTCAGAGGCAGTCTCAGGGGACTTTTTCTCAGGCTCAGAGTTATGCAAGAAACCGGCCATCTGGGTCATGGAGCAACCAAGGTGGTCAGAGTCACAATGGCGGTTCCAACCGCAATGGGGGAAGTTCCTATCAGCGTCCGGTGGGTAATGTCAATCAGGCATCAGCTGCTAAGTCTACTGCGTCAGCTAGTACGGTTCAGGGAGGCGGCCAAAAGAACAACGGTAAAATTTTCATGATGGACAAGTAAGCTGCTGTGGAGGATGCGCAAGTAGTCACTGGTACCTTTCTTCTTAATAATGTTCTTGCTTTTGTTTTGTTTGATTCGGTGGCATCGCATTCCTTTGTATCGTTAAGTCATGCTAAGTCTTTGGGTTTGAGGGAGTTATTGTCTGTAAAGGATGAGGTTTTTATAACGTCTTGGGAGTCAGTGTCTTGTGGGAATTTGTTTAAGGGCGTGTCTATGGTTATCGGACAAGTTGATCTTCTTGTTGACTTGTTTGAATTTCCCTTGGATGGTTTTGAGGTGATAGTCGGGATAGATTGGTTGGGAAAGTACAAAGCTAGAATAGACTGTCATCAAAAGAAGGTGTCTTTGAGGGGACCTAAGGGTGTTAGGGTATCTTACCGTGGGTTTGTGGTAAAACCCAAAGTCAAGTTGATTGCAGCCATAACCTTGAAGTCTTATCTGCGGAAGGGATGTCCATTGATTCTATGCCATGTGTGGGATAACCGAACCAAGGAGATGAGAGCATCAGATATACCATTTGTGGAGGAGTTTGAGGATGTCTTTCCAGAGGAGATACCGGGGTTGCCGCCGAAGAGGGGCATTGACTTTAGTGTGGAGTTAAAACCGGGAACGAGACCTATATCTAAGGCTCCGTATCGGATGGCACCAAAGGAGTTAGAGGAGTTGAAGAAGCAGTTGGATGATCTGTCAGAGAAGGGATACATTCCACCTAGTGTATCGCCTTGGGGTGCACCAGTGCTGTTTGTAAAGAAGAAAGATGGGAGTTTGAGGCTGTGTATAGACTATAGGGAGCTGAACCATGTCACGGTGAAGAATAAGTATCTGTTGCCGAGGATAGAATGATATTTTTGACTAGTTGAGTGGAGCAGGTGTTTTCTCTAAGATAGATCTCAGGTCGGGATACCATCAGTTGAGGATTCGGGAGGAAGATATACCAAAGATAACTTTTAGATCGAGGTATGGTCACTATGAATTCGTGGTGATGCCGTTTGGGTTGACTAATGCACCAGCGGTGTTTATGGATCTTATGAACCAGGTTTTCAGTCAGTACTTGGATCAGTTTGTGGTGGTGTTTATAGATGAAATGTTAGTCTATTCCAAGACTAAGGAGGAGCATACCGAGCATCTACGATTGGTGTTTCAAATCTTGTGCGATAACCAGTTGTATGCTAAACTATCCAAGCGAGAGTTTTGGTTGGAGAAGGTGGCTTTTCTGGGGCATGTGATCTCTAAGGAGGGGGTGTCTGTGGATCCTAGCAAGATATCGGCGGTGTCTAATTGAGAGACACCGAAGAATGTGGCATAAGTTCGGAGTTTCTTGGGTTTGGCTGGATACTATAGGAGGTTTGTTAAGGATTTTTATAAGATTACTAGACCTATGACGACGTTGATGAGGAAGGAGAACAAGTGAAGAGGTGTAGAAACCCTATCAAAAATAAATTACCCTAGCAACAACAAATAAATGTAGTATTTAGGGGTCAAATCCACAGGGAGTACGGTGGTTGATAATTAGTTGT
>VHZZ01001716.1:2334-19699 GCA_009801015.1 Silene noctiflora | reverse complement strand
AACTGTAAATTTGAATGAGATTAGAATATATGTATTATATTGTTTGTGAGAATAAATGGAGAGAAAAGAAATAGAGAGATCCATTTCCATTATATTGGTACTATTATTTTGCCATGTATAAATATTATGTTATACATAAATATTTATTATACCCRTGCATTTTGCACGGGTTACACACTAGTAATGTACATAATAACTTTTTCCCTTGAAAAATAGTTTACAAACTTCCACAAGGTTAAGCATAAATTCTTGTGTAAGGCTACCTTACACAAGAGTTTGTATAAAACGGGTTTTTGTTAATCACTTTCTCAGTTTGTGTTTTACATTAACTAATATGGTTATGAGTTTTTAGTTTGTGGATCCATTTTACATAACATTGGTTTAAATCCACCTCACAAGAGCCTAAAACGAAGGTTAAAAGTGACATAACCAATATTAAAGGAAATGTAATTAGTTTTAAAAAATTAATGATCTTATACAATTCTATTCTTTGAATTTTATCAAATGCTTATTTAGTACTCCGTATTAATTTTTTGTTGAGGTCATTTTTTAGTGTCCTTGTGTCATACTAATATGCTAGCTGATAGAAGTTTTTGTGCTTCTCAAGTCATACTTGATAAATTTGACTGTCTTCTCAGCTTCGAAGTAGTTCGAACTAAAATCATTTTGATATTGTGACAATTGTACAATTAATAGAGCCATGTCATGATGCACTTGTGGCTGTAATTGACTGAAATGTATTTCTGTAAACTCGGCTTTGCATACTTTGGTGTCGTAGGTCATTAGTAGGTGAACTAGTGATCTAGTGAACTAGTGACTATAGCTTGGCTTATAGTGATATGTTGATATGTGCACAAATGTTAATATCAGGGTCACAAATATACCAAAGTATAAAGTACAAACTCATTTCAGAAAAGGTGTCACACTGTTCATATATTCCTGTACAAGAAGGACAAAGCAAATTATAGAAGGATAGACATTCCCTTTGAAAAAAGGGAGCTCACTCCATTTCCGTGGGATCCACAGTTCCTGATTCCTGTCTAATGGTTGGTGGACCCTTCTCACAAGTCTTATTTTAGTTATTCTTCATATGATAGGCAGTCTACTTTCCTAAAGTATATATTGTACGGATGATTTTGCTGCATGCGCCATCATACAGCAGTCACCATGCTCCTGTTTTCTAAACTGATTCCAAAGGTATGTACGGCTCTCCATAACAGACTGAAAGCAACATCTCTAGTGAAAAGTATTCTTTTCATTCTTTTTATATCTTTATTTTGCTGTTTTTGTATGAGGTAACTTTTCAACCTTTATAAGAACTATAATCTTTGAACCTCATCTAGTGAGTCGCGGTTGTCAAAGATACAATGGGCGCAACTGTTATTGGAATGATTGGTTTGCCTTGTGATTTGGACATAGCTCTCCTCTGGGCTCTGTGCAGAAATTGCGCCACAATCATCGCACTAGGATCGACAACAATCCTTTCCCAGGCTTCATTGACCTCTTCTCCATGGCGTAGAAATGCTTCCGTAGCATCTATACGATGCAAATTCCAACCCCGTAATTCCCTTAGGCGATGAATTTTTTTCAGCTGGCGGCATGCCAGCCTGTAGGTGTTTAATTTAATTAGATCAATGGCTTCATGAAGAAGAATGTCCAAGGTTTGTGGGTCTTCATTAGGATTCCTTTCTTTCCTTAGGAATTCGTCTAACTCAGGAACACCTATTGCACGTCGAACTCCTTTAGTGTAATCTGTTTTGTTATCAAATAGCGCTTTAACCTCTTCGACTAATCCTGCTTGTAACATTTGATCAACCCGTTTTGACACAAAGCGGTGGAGGATGGGTAGGGATACATCGACCCAGAGAAAGCAACACTCATAGCTTGATGCAAACAAGGGATCATCATTCACCAAGGATTCTATGAATGAATTTGATCCCCCTGCTATGATTGGGAGCTTACCTCGTTCAATGATTGATTCTATAGCAAGAAATGCATGATGGCGAAAATCAGATGCTGTGTAATCAGCATTTGGGTCTACTATTCCTAAGAGATGATGGGGTATACCTCGGCACTCTTCTTCGGTCACTTTGTTGGTTACTATATCCATCCCTCTATAAACTTGCATTTTATCAGAATTTATTATTTCACCTGGAACATGGGTTGCTAAGTCAATTGAGAGTTTTGATTTGCCAGTCCCTGTCGCACCCATTACAATCACCACCACCTTTTGATTCTGAAAGTTTATGGAGCTTTTGTTAATCGCCCCTGGAAAACTTAGGAGAGCTTGTGCTTGTTTCCACATGGAGAATGAGCGATTCATTTTGTGCAAATAGTGCTTGGAAATTGCAAATTATAGCTTTATTGAGTTGTAGTATAAGAGTGTATTTTTTTTTTGAAGAAGAAGAAATGTTGGATTTTGAAGAGTGAATGTGTCAGGTTCAAACGCTCAGAGATCAATAGTTAGCAACTGTGATAGATGATGATGAAGCACCTATAATTTACTGCTATAGTGCTTCTGTTTCTTTCTCTGAGAAGAAAGGGGTAGACTAAATTGTATTTTTTTTTCAACTTACCAACTTCACCTGAAGCTGGAGAAGTCGGCTTTATTGTGGTAGAAAATACAGTATCAACTGCGTTTTAATACTTGGACACTTCAAAGAAAACTCAGATTTTTTTTTTGTGCCTCACATTTCAGTTGCAAAGGCGAGCTATATTAATGTCACCTTCTTCACCGAAGGAAGGTGAGTTTCGTGAGCTCCAGAACAGTGAAATGACATTGGGCAAACGCTCACTCTAAGTGTAACGAGACATGTTAGCCAGGTTGGGTATTTATGGTGCGGATGGCCAGAACCTGTCATGTTGTGGGGTATCTTATAGATTCTCCAGCATGAAGCCTTGTCATGACGCGTTGCATGCGGAAAGTATTACTTCATATTTTCAAATAATTTTGTCTTTGAAAAATTGATTGATAAGACAGAATCTACACCTTGAACTTTTGGACTTGTTTGGTTGTTTTTTAGTCTTTCGGAGGTTTAATTGTGGCCTTGTAAACTGTAAACTCTAAACGTTCCTCACCGAAGTTCTTTTTAAGTTACAGTGTTATTTTTCCAGGACATGCCGCCGTTTTTTTGAATTTGGATACTGAATTGTTAGCCTTATGTCCGTATTATTCATCCTGCCATTCTTTCAAACATTTTTCAGATGGAACATCAACATTCTCCCGAAGAAAAAGCAAGGGTTCTCCGGATGAGGTTTGCTAACATTTTTCTTTGTCTACCTGACAATAAAACTTAACAAAGCAGTTTATATGATTCTCAAATATTATTGGATGGTTTTGTTTCTTGTTCTGTAATGGTGGTTCATATATTTGAATTTTGACGATTCATGGAGTTTTAGGTAAGAACCAAAATCATGGTAAGAGTCCATTTTCAACTTTGAAGGCTCACACCCTGCTATACTATAAAACCGTCTTACCTAAATTTTCTTGAAGATGTAAAGATTGTTATGCTATGGTAACTCAGGCCTAGTGAACATTCTCTTACAATTGAGGTAAGTTAGGGGAGTGAACGGTCCGTGATTTTGGTTTATACCTGTTTATATATACAAGTATGTTATTTTATTTATTGTGCTTTTAGCTTTCCTACAGAAAATAAATGCTGCCAAAAGACGGGAATCTCAGCTGGACTTCCAATCGCATCACCCAAATTCCCTTTAAGCCTAATTGGCTGCAGAGGTTAGTGTGTTTTGTTTATGTAACTGTTGATGTTTATTGTTTCTTTGGAATCGAGCTTTTTATACAGAATCTCAGTTGAGTAGTTTTCTTTGACACTGCACGAAGATAACAATCTTTTA
The DNA here is from genome assembly GCA_009801015.1 of Silene noctiflora. NCBI lineage: Eukaryota > Viridiplantae > Streptophyta > Magnoliopsida > Caryophyllales > Caryophyllaceae > Silene > Silene noctiflora. The sequence continues at coordinate 15,844 of VHZZ01001716.1, read as the reverse complement.
TGGCTCCGTGCTCATTGATAATATAGATAAAGCAAAAAGTTTTCTGGGCTTATAATTTAGATCTCAGTTGCGTAATTGGACTTCAAAGTTCATAATACAACTACTGATCCCAGCGATAGCTGTTGCGCTTTTTATCATTATCTTACATAAATACTTAAGACACTTGGACAAAACAGTTCAGGTGAACTTTGTGTGATGGCAAATCACTCTAAACGGAATACGTCTTAATTTAGCTTTTGTCTAGTATTAAATGATTTTGTAGTTTAGAATGTCGGAAGTGTTCCTCTTGAGAAGCAAGCTTCCAGTGAGTTTCGATTATGGTAAAATATATTCGTGGATGATATCGTTTTGAGGAACTACTTTTGGAATTGGTTAATTCAAGAACCTTGGATTGGGTCTTAACTCTTGAGTCGTAACCATCCACACATGCGAGATTGTTCCTTCATTTGATGTTGAAGTACAAAGAACCACCAACTTATTTTGTCTGAATAGTGGAAAATTTTATCACAAGGTGTGGGAAAGGGGAATACATTGGTCCAGGCCTATAGCTAATAAAAAGGAAAGAGCACGGAGGAGAGGGATTACTAAGATTCTTAACCCGATTTGCGGAAAGGTTGTTTTCTCATTTCTCATGAACCGCGTCTAACTATTTGCTCGGTTAATGTTTGGAATCGGAAACCCCCCACGAATTCTCAATTCAAAAAATGATTCCTGCATTCAAATCCATGTGAATTAAAAAAAAATTGGTTCTCAATGTCGGAACTCATTTCATGTGAATTTTTAATTATCAAGGTGGAGGTCGGTAATCCAATATCTGTATTTTGTAGGATTGAGAATTCATGTTGATTTATTAATTTTAAATAGGAAAAGAAAACAATTAAACTGCAATGTTTTTTTTCAATTCATCCTTGTTGGTACCTCCTTTGCATTTTCACCATTACTTTTAATACTTCCTTTCAAAGTCATCTATGGTAGATTGGTAGGTATCCTTTGCATTTTCACTATCAATCTTGATACTTATGTCATCTTTGGTAGGTATCCTTTGTATTTTCAATATTATTCGATAATTTTTTTTCTGAAATTATCTTTGTTAGGTACCCTTTTCATTTTCACTATTTCTCGTAATACTTGGTTCTTGTCATTGATCAGTGTTATATCTCCTGTAGTTGGGTTCTGTAGGTGACACTCCAAAGCTGGAAGCGCCTACACAAACTTGGAACCTACAAAACCTTAGAAACTCACGGCATACCCTGGTTAGTCTTCTTACAGTCGATTGTTTCTAAAGTAATTAGGCTCCTAATGACCTGAAATATTCCTTGCTAAAAAGATATATAGGAATCGCAAAGCTAATACGTAGAACTTGCTTATAGGGATTAATAAAACTCGAATAATGTGGGCATTAAAGCTTAAAAGGATGATAATAAGTCTAACATTCTGGTTGGAGTGAATTTACATATGTATTATCTCCTCGAAAGGTAATGCTTATTATTTATTGGTCAGAATGTAATTTAATAGCTAATCTTCAAAAACACTTTTTTATGTTTGTTTCAAACGAATATTTCTCTCTTGATTTTAGAACTATATCTTGTTTTCACTGGGGAAGAAACAGCATATTTCAAGGGACCAAGAAAGCTAAAGGCATTATGTAGTGCTAAACTAAGGGCTTTTGGTCAAATGTTATCTAAAACGTACCTTATTTTAGATAAATACTATGTAAATTGAAATAAAATATTTGTGAATTTATTTGCTGTGTGTTGAATGTTGTTGATGTTTCGATTGGCAATTTCTGGTTTTTTTTATTAATGATTTATAAAAATGTTTGATTTGATTTCAAACGCATTGAAAACAGGTTGGATTGGATATGTTGGAGATGTCCTCCGAATAGAATGTAATGGTTTTTCGATATGTGTTCTAACGAGTTATGGATTTGGCAGACATGGTCTTATGGTTTCAGGAGATTCTCTCCTTGTTTGGGTTTTCTGTTAGTTGTGGACTTGTGGTTGAATTCTTGGAAACGAAACTCGTGTTAGAAGATAGAGTTAAGCACAAATTTTCAGTGGTGGGGGTTAGTTGATCGAGACTGTTCCTTTACAATCTCCTGTATTAGGTTGACCATCTAAGACATATATGCACTCTAGAGTTCAGAATTTCAGATCATATACTGCATAGTTTAGAAATGGTTATCCTTCTGGACACGGGATCGCTTGAATCTTCTATCTCTAGGAGGATCTAAGAAATTGTTTGGATGATATATTTTCGAAAGTGTTGCTGGTTACTACTACTAGTACTACTACTTCTCTAAAAACTTCTCTATTAGTAGAAGTTACCAACAGGTAGCGGTTGTAGTATGAGGCAGTATCTTCCTGAAAAAGAGTCGACCACTTTCCGCTGAAAAAGTTTTTCCTTTGACAGGGTCTCAGGAGTCAGGGGTACACTTCATACATCTGTTGTCTGATAAAAATACGTTTTTATTTAGTGTTTCCATGAAGCATTGTTCATTTGTTCCTATTTAGTAATCAGTTACAATCAATGTATTAGTTTACATGAAGCATTCGATTTGAGCTTGTATTTCCATTTTGTAATTTTTTGTACAGCCGACTCAAATCTAGCTGATCTTATATGTATGATTTATGAGGTTTTTAGCTTTTCTAAACCTCGGAAACTTTACATTTAGGCTCATACGATCAATTTTTTTGATGTTGAGTTTATGAATCATTCTTATCCATTTTGTTTGCTAGTGCTCACTTAATTTACCATAAAAATTGATCATTTTACATTTATTATAGTTAAGGTACTCATATATTATACTCCGTATTCATAACACCACCAGCTCCACAAATAATACTACGGAGTACTCCGTATTGATGTGTCTAAGACGTCTATAATATGGATCTTCATTCTCATTGCATTTCTTCTAAATGTTTTGTTGTATCAGATTTGAAAATTAAGTAAATAGAGTTTTTTCCGGCACCGATCGTGGTTCACAAATAATCACATAAAAGTTTGATGAAATGGATTGCGTAAAATTGCATTGACTAATAACTTCGGTAGAAGCATGCCAGTATGCTTATCCTCCTTTTATCTTAACTGTTTTACGGAGTACCATTTTTGTTGATACGGTTACCAGAACCATTTTAAAAATTGATCCTTACTCTTTTGACTGGCAATTGACATGTAGTTAGTTACCTGTCAAGTTTTTTTTTTTTTTTTTTTTTTTTTTTTTTTTTTTTTGACAAGTAGGGCACGCCTAACTAAGACGTGCCAAATTATGTACTACAACATTAGAAGAACGTTTAATATAAGAAACATAAATACAATGAAACAACCTAATATAAGACAGAATATCTCCAATGATGACTGTTGTAAACTAATTGTTAGAGCTTCCTTCAATGATCTGGGTAAGAAGACGGATACAGTCAGAGGAAATGAAGATATGTAAGAAACGACGTTTCCACGCCCATTTAAGCACTTCCAAGAAAGCCTTGGCTTCAGCTTGTTCAGGTGATTCTGCATAGGTTGTCATCGAAAAGGCTGATGAGCTTCCATCCGTAATAATACAGATCCATCCAATGCCAGCGCGAAGAGTTTTCGTCCAAGAGGCATCCATCTCAAAAGAGACAATGGAAGAGGAACAACAATAACCTACTAAAGAGAAAGAAGCACCTGAAAGCAGACGCTTATGTAAATCCAGAAATTTATCTTCGATATCACAATTATAAAACCCTGGCGGATTGGCAGGAGGTGTATCGACAACAGATTGGAGTGCAGTGTTAAGGTTACTCTAATACATAAGGATAGCTCCCACCATGTTACAGGTATGCAGATTGAAGATATTCATGTTACGCAACTTCCAAATGGTCAATAAGGTGCATAAAAACGATAAAATAGCTTGTATATTATCGGGTTGTTTACTGAGGAAAGACAACCAGTTGATGATCAAATCCTTGATATTAATGGAGTCACAAAAATCAGTCCTAATTCCAATAAGACTACCCCTCCATAATCTTGAAGCAACTGGACAATCACGAAAGAGATGTTGCAGAGTCTCCTCATGGAAGCAGTCATCCTGTAGGTTACAATCGGTACTATAACAATGAAGATTGCGGTTATTGAACTCACTACCAATAGGTAGTGTGTCAGTTAAGATCTTCCAAATTAAGAAGGACCAAATTTTTGGTCCAGACAACTTCCATAGATACCTCTTAAAGAAAGGCAAATTGGCATCCTTCAATCTAGTTAAGTCCTTAGATGTAGCTGTTAGGTTCCAATGATGTTGATGTGCCATAATATAACCTTTTTTTTTTTTTTTTTTTGCTGAATATATTCTCGAATGAGAGGCATGCCAGTAAATTTTATCATCCAAAGAAAGATTGGAAATAGGGATAGCCATGATTCTGCGCGCCCAAGTGGTTTCGAAGAAATTGAAAATCCTGAATTCATCCCATCCAATTCCATTTAAATCGAGAAGATCCTTTACCTGGAGGAGATAAAGGTTGGGACTACCAACAAGAAGTTCAACATCCTTAGGTTGCGGTGTCATGCCATCCACACATTTAGAGGACCAAACATTAAGAGTAGAGTTAAGACCAATATGCCATGCACAGCTAGGAAGAATCAATCTCATGCCCCAAGCAATGCTTCTTCCACCCCATGAAGGGTTCGTGCTTCTTAAACAAAAGGGTAAATCCGAATTGGGTGTATTGGTAATATATTTGCGTCCAAGGGTCAACGAAAGGAGAGATGTAGGGTTGGACACAATTTTCCAAGCTGATTTAGCCAGAAGCGCTTGATTAAGACATCTCAAATTTCTAATACCCAATCCACCCAAACTTTTAGGTTGACTAAGAAAGTTTTTACTACACCAACTGATAGGTTTACCTTTACGTCCTCTCGACCACCAAAAAAATGACAATACAGAATCAATTATGTTTGTCACACTTATTGGTATTTTAAACACCGATAGAAAGTAAATAGAAATGGAGGAAAGAACAGACGCAATGAGTGTTAGCCTACAAGCCGGTGAAAGTAGAAGTCCATTCCAAAATGAAATTTTTCTTTCGACCTTTTCAATTAGGAAATTAAAAAAGCATTTTTTTGTGTTTTTTTTAGTGAGTTACTAATATCGGATGATAAACCTAAATAGGTGCCTAAAGAATTTGACAATGGTGCCTTAAAAAGAGACATACAAAATCTACCAAAAGCAAGAGTAGATGAAGGACTTATTAAGAGGGCGGATTTTGAATGATTAACAAGTTGTCCAGAGGCTTCACAATAGGCTTGAAGAATACTGAATAGCTTTTGACACCCTTCCTTAGGTCCTTCCAAGAAAAAGATAGAATCATCTGCAAAAAGAAGATGCGAAATAGGCAAAGCACCTCTAGCAACCGAAATACCTTTAAGAGCACCCCTTTGTTCTGCATGTTGAATGTGAAGAGAAAGAAGTTCCGTGCAAATAACAAAGATATAAGGTGACAACGGGCCACCTTGTCGAATGCCACATTTTGGCGAGAATGGAGCTGATGGCACCCCATTGATGAGGATTTCATACGAAACAGTGACAACAGTATTCATAATAAGGCAAGTCATCCGTTCAGGTATACCCAACTTCAAGAGAACCATTCTAATGAAATTCCAATTTAACATGTCATAAGCCTTGCTCATATCTGCTTTGAAAGCCATTCTATTAGTTCGTCCCGTGGGATTCGATGTAATTTTGTGAATGAGTTCATGAGCAATAAGAATATTATCCGATATGCTTCTTCCAGGGACAAACGCATTTTGGAAAGGTCCCACAAGTTTATTCATAAACCTTTGTAGCCTATTAGCAATGCATTTGGTAACAACCTTCATGATTACATAACATAGACTAATGGGACAGTAATTTTCCACACCTTCAAGGTTGGAGCATTTTGGAAAAAGAGTTATAAAAGTTCTGTTCCAACTTAGTGGCACCGTTCCCATATTTAGAATATTAAGCACTGCAAAAGTAACATCTTTCTTAATAAAATGCCAATACCTTTGATAAAATAAGGCAGGGACCATCAAGTCCAGGAGATTTCAAAGACCCAAGCTGGAAAACAAATTTCCTGATATCTTTCTTAGTATAAAAGGAGTCCAAAAAATCATTATCATCATCATAAAGTGGAGAAATATGGATATCAAGGAAAGTTTGGTGATTCTGTAAATACTCATCCGTCGATCGACATAAATCACCAGAATTAGTGGAATGAAACATTCTCTTAAAGTGACAAACAAAGGCATCTTCAATCCCATCTTTATCAAAGACCCAATTTCCGTCAAAGGCTTTAATACCAAGAACATAATTTCTGCCCGTTCTTGCCTTTACACAGTTAAAAAAAAATACTTGGAACAAACATCATCATCTATTGCCAATTTGACTTTGGCCCTTTGTTTCCAAAAGGATGCTAAGTTTTTAGAGTACTCCGTAACCAAGCATCTTGTTTTATCAAAATACGTATGATCTCCAGTTTCAATAACAGTATTCATAGCGGAATTTAAATCAGCATCAAATTGTAGCCATTGACCTTGCCATTCCTTACGCTTATCAAGAGACCATTGTTTCATACAAACCCTAGCAAAAGCTAACTTCCTGTTAAAGATATTAACAAAAGATCCCGGGTAAACCTTCTTCCAAGAATTGTGAACAAGAAACATACACTCGGGATAGTTGAAATTCCATGCCTCGATTTTATATGGTCTTTTGGCATTGCAACAAAGCATATTAGTATAAAAAATGATTGGTGTATGATTAGAAATCTGTATTGGCAAATGAAAAATACCAGTGTTTGCAAAGAGAAGTTGCCAATCAGAGGATCCATATCCCTTATCAAGGCGCTCGTAGATTCGTGTTCCCCAGGAGCACGATTGTTACACCATGTGAACTTAGGCCCTTTAAAAGGTATATCCATAAGGTTGTTGGTAGCCTTCCATTGACGAAAAGAGGTCACACCATCAATCACTCCCACTCGACCACCCCACTTATCCCCTTGATACTCAATTTGATTAAAATCACCAATCAACAAAAAAGGTTCAGAGAAAGTGTTGATCCAAATAGATAGTTTATTCCAGACATCACTGCGTAGATGTGTTCTTGGCTCTCCATAAACGAGACATAAATACCAGCAACGAACACTACATACATTAACTTTAACAATGATAAAGTTGTGACATACAAAAACACACGAGAACAGAGTAGCATCCCTAAAACCTAACCATAGTCCACCCTTGGTACCAAATGCATCAATGTCTATACTATTACAAAAGCCAAGGGGACGAAATATAAGATCAACACGAGGGACCGTACATTTGGTTTCAGACATAAAAATAAAATCAAAGTAAGTAGAGGATAAGATCGCTCTAGCCTTAGGAATTGTAGGAGCGAGCGGATCATTTAGACCCCTACAATTCCAGGAAAGTCCCTTCATGGGGACAAAGAGGGTTGAGAAGGGTCAACCCCCAAAATGCCCGGTTCTGCCGAGCTAGCAAAAGATGACCACATCTCATCATCATTAATCACCATCCTAAAAGGCCCTCGTGTACAAAGACTATGACTAAAACCACCAGATTGAGAAGGAACATCAACCAAAATAGCAAGACCCTTAGGAGTATCTGGATCATTGCTCATCTTAGAAAATTTAGATTGAACTTCAGGGAAATAACAATCATCTCCATTATCCAATCGTCGCAACTGTTTACCCATACGATCAATAAAAGTAATAGCCTCCTCCCTGGATTGTAGAATTTCTTCAGGAACTGTAATAATATCCGAGTCAGTCAAAGCCTTCCTTTTAGATGAAGAGGAAGATGTAGTCTCCTTGTCTGCAGAAGCAGAACCCTTTGCTGACTGGACAATCTTCCACAAATCATTTGTGAACTGCATCTCCCTAGTCCTTTAGATATGGCACCCAGACTAGAAGAAAAAGGCAAGTCCAGAGTAGGAACCTCATGTTGTTCCGAGTTAGAGCTCATAATGATATCAACGTGATCATTTACATTATTAGGATTTCCCTGAACATCATCCCCAAACGGATGCAAATCTTCATTTGCCTCCTCAAAGACCGTATCAGGAGAACTAGATAATTGACTTAAAACTCCCCGTGGAGAAAGAACAGCAGCAGAAGATGAAAAATCAGGAGTAAATTCACCTCGATAAAAGTTTTCCTTATTAAGATCATTAAGTGGATCCTGAAAAACAATCAGCATCTCAGGTGGGATTAAAAAAGCTTGATTATAACCAGTGGCATCATCTTCATTTCGAGCCCTTGTCCTATTACCCTCCAACCTATTGAAAATAGATTCTTGAATTTCCAGATCATGACCCACCAATTCATCCCCTAAACTATCAGCATCTCTGACATATTGGATGTAAGGATCAGAATTAAGATCAATAGGTACATGCCCTCCTTGTACAGGAATATTATTATCCATTTGACCATGTGGTGGAGAACTATTACCTTCCAAATTGCGAATATGATGACCTTGCATGGGTTCAGGACCCTGGTTTTGTTCGTGAAAATTTACATGCAAAGGATTTGGAGGACGGTTCAAATCTTCAGCTTGTTCGTTAATAGATGTGTTTATCATTTGTACTGGATCCCCCACTTCAATAATACCTTCAGGAACTTCCATATTATCATTATGCATAGTAGGGTGGCTAGATTGTTCAGCTCTATGAGGGAAGACAACTGGACCAGAAAAAGGTTGATCTTGCATGTTGAATCTATCACCCGGCTGAATCCGTCCTCCAGGAGTAATTCCCAAATCGAAATGCACCACCCTCTCTGGATCAGAATTTGCTGGATCTGGTCTATGTGAATTAGGACCTAATTTGATTCGTGATGTAGTATACTTAGTGGTACAAGGAAGAGCCCGAAGATCAAGATTGAACATGGAAAAGTCTTGTCTCATTTGGAAGACGACAAAACCTTTACTAACCACTGAGTCAAGAGCACTATTGACAGAAGACCTAATATTATAAGTATTTTCCCTAAACCTGAGTATTTATGACCCACACGGTCACATCAATTACAATACTTAAAGACATCCTCGTACTTAAACTGAACCCAAATCAGAAAGCCATCAGAACATGCCAGAAAAAAGCCTGGGACAAGTGGGTCATTCAAAAGGATTCAAACCCTAATACGAATATAGTCATTTTTAGGGATAAAATCAAAAGGTTCAACTTCATAAGTATCCGAAATTAGCTGGCCTATTATATTTCCAACATGCATGTCGAGAAATTCAAAGGGGTGGCCAGAAACCCTCACCCAAAGACATGCATAAGGAAAGCACACAGTTCTTGGCACAGTTTCAGGATACTAGTGAGAAAGCACCATAATAGCTCCACGAAAAGTAATAACACTCTTGTGTAACAGATCTTGTTTATCTTCATCATTACTGCAGTAAATAGCATATAGATCTCCAATTTGATAACCGCAATATAATCTCGAAGAGCCCAGTGACACTCAATATACCTATTTAAAGCAGTATCAGAGAATAAACGATAATCGACGAAATATCCAAGAATACATTTGTTCCAGAAAGCAGAAGCATCTCCCAACGCCTCCGGACTCATAGCAACCACATGCCCTGTTTTTGGAAATCGCCAACCAAAATCAAACTCTTACGGTTCCGGAAAAGGAATATGTGGATCTTGTCTAAAAAAAGTTTGTTGTGGATTATTAGTCATATTTAAAAAGAGATTAAAAGAAGTAAGGAAAGATGGATTTGAGAAAGTAAACACGGAAGCAAGATAAAGGAAAGGAAGTAGTAAAGGTAATGATGATTTTAGGGCAAAAGATGTAGAAAATCTAGATTAGAAGGAAGGAAACGAAGAATACTGGGTGAGAAAGCGGTTGAAAAGACACAACACGCCAAAACAGATGTAACACCCGCAATTTTTATATACGGTCTTTAAAGTAATTCAATAATTTAATTAAAGCAAATTATATTTAAATCTTATTTTTGGGTAAAAATATATTTTTGAGTGTAATATTCATAAATATAATAATAAGTTCCGTCTTGATGTATAGTAGCCTTAAGACGACATTTTAGCAATTTTCGACTCATTTTGAGTCATTTGGGCCTAGACTTGATATGGTGTCCAAATACTACCATTTTACCACTACAAACCCCATAAAACCCTTCTTCTTCACTCTAATTTTCAGCATACTCCCTTTACACAAACACCATTGATACACCATCTTATTCCTCAACCTTTAAACCTCTATAACTCCCTCATTTCTCAACCAAATAAGCTAATTTTCGCGCCATTCTTCTCCTCTCTTCATCGTTCATCTTTCTAAGTAAGAAAAGTCTCATCTTGGACTACTTGGAATTTTGTGTCCCTCCTTATAGTCTCAAATTCTTGTCTAATTTAGTCTAGTTTGTTGTTTAGGTAAAGATGTGGAAGTCCTGAAAGAAGATAGTTGCTTGATTGGAGACTCTCTCGAAGATTAAGGAAGCTTAATGTAAAGGTGATAGGTTACTCGACATTACACTTGAATTATGTGTTTTTATGTGTAGAATGTGTTGTTATACGATAAAGATGGGTTCTTTACATGTTATTGATGTTTTATTCTCAAGTTTGATGGAAATTGGTTGGATGTTTCATGCCTAACCTATGTTTGTCTTATGAGGATGATGATGGTGATGAATTCATGTTCAATTGGCAATTTACTTCATTTTTCTCATATTAAATTGTATGTTCACTGATAAGTTGCATTTTACCCCACATTATTCCCTTATTCCGAATCGATTTTGTGCCCTTAATCGTATAAAAGCTCACTACTTTCACTAATTTGTAATAATTAGTCGTTTTTATTGCATTTAGCGATAAGTCGGTTTATATTACTATTATCGTCGTTATTATTACCTTTGCTGTTGTCTCGATTAATCTAGGCGAAGCAAAGTCGGAGAGACGGGGTGCTTTGGAAGATAGACCGAAATAAGAAGCAAAAATGAGCTGAAGAGGGCTCCCAGCCGGTAGGCCACCGGAAGCCGGCCGACTGGCTGGGGGACCTGACACTTAGAAGAAAAGAAGAAGAGGCAGAAACCTTCCCAGACGGGCAGGCCACCGGCGGCCGGTCTGCCGGCTGGGAGTGCATCTCATTAAGTCTTGGCCAAAAATGTGAAGAAGATACAGGAACTGTCCCAGCCGGGCAGACCACCGGCGGCCGGTCTGCCGGCTGGGAATGCAAGGTGTTTGAGGAAAATGAAGAAATTGTGAAAGAGAAGCAGGAGGTCTCCCAGCCGGTGCACCCACCGGCGGCCGGTCAGCCGACCGGGAACACCTGATGACACAATTTGAAGACTCGGAGGCAGAAAGTCTCCCAGCAGGTGCACCCACCGGCGGCCGGTCGACCGGCTGGGAGTACCTGGACGCAAATTCAGACCTTCTTTCATTTTAGGCCCAATTTGGCTTCAACCTATAAATACCCCTCTCCTAATTGTAAAAGACACCAACCCTAGATTTCAGTTTTACTTCCATTTTTATGCAACTTTCCTTAATCCTTTCCTTAATCCTTCCTTAATTAAGCCTTAATTACTTAGTTGTTTAGTTAGATTTCATTAGTTTACACTTGGGATTTGGGTTTGTAATTGAAGATATTGGAAGATTTCTTCTCTTTATATCCAAAGACTCAACCTTTCTTATTGTTGGTATAAATTTCATCCTTCTTTTAGTCTTTATTTTCATTTTGTTTACCTTCATCTTTCATTAGTTTACATTAGTTGCCTTGCTTTCATTTTCCCTTTGTGTTTTCATCTCTTGGTTGTCTTTTCTTATGCACACAAGGTGTTTGTTGTATTGCTTGTGTGAAAGTTAGTCTCTTTTTAGTCATAGACTTCATTTCTAGACTTTGCTAGTAATTGTTATAGTTTATTTAGTGAATCCTCATAGTTATTTGTTCACTCTCATGATAGTTAGTTGTTTATCAATTTTAAACATGTTAAATTATCAAGCTCTAACCTTCATTACTTGGGTTTGTCTCGATTGATATGAGTAGTGAGTAGTCCTTTAACTAGGACTCGGTTTTTCTCCTAATGAGTGGCTTGTTTGATTGATTCCATGAGTGATTAGTTGTTGGGGAGGATTAGTGAGGGTTGGTTTGAGGAATTTGCATGATTAAATGTTTGAATTTGGGTTGTTGTTTGGTTTGTCACCCTTGTCCACCAACGGAAGTTGGTTAGGTTGGGAATCGGGAACCCCTTACTTCATTCACCTTGCCTACCCTAGTTGAGACCGGAAGGGAGAACTTAGGGGAAGGGTGCCTCTAAACCTTGGGTTTGAATTCGACCTTCGGAAGGAGGAGTTGGATGACCCGGAACTAGACTTGGGCTTGTTGGACTTAGAAAGACTTAGGTTGCCTCGTGAAAGTGCACGTTCCTAGGGTGGTTTGGGTTTTGTCTAAGGATTCCGACCTCCGAGACTGAAAGGGAGGGGGGTTGGGCTACCTAGTGTCCTAGTGCGAACCCGGGAGGGAGGTTCTAGGCGAATTAGAGCGGTCTCCTCCTCACTTATCACCCCAATAGCCGATCTAAAGGAGTCTTGATAACTTACTACGAATTACATGGAGGAAAATCGGGTCCTAGGCCTTTTATCATTTGATTACATCGTTGTCTACATTTGCATTTAGTTTAATTCACTAGTTTGCTATTTAGTTTCTATTTAGTATTAGTTCATTAGCTATCTAAATCATAATCTCTTGTTTGCCGACCTAGCTTATTCATCTATTTAAATCAACTAGTAGTGTAACTCGCTCCCCGTGATTCGACCCTCAAAGTGCTACACGACATCGTACGCTTGCGAGGTATTAAAACTAACACATCATTCACATGAAAGTTATGGAAATTGTCATTTGTAAACTATTGATGGATGACATTGGTGTATTTTGAATGGTTGTTGGTTTACGTGCTGTCCTTACGCTTCATACATGTTTACCGTCTCATGAAAAATGTAAATTTTGTCTCAAAAGCATGTTGGTTGGGTAAAAATGCTGCTTTTCGTGTTACAGGGATCCCCAGCGGTGGGCCGGCGGTCGGTCCACTACCGGCTGGGAACCTTTTGATTGTTGCATTATCGAAATTTTAGAAAATATACATCAGGTGCCTCCAGTCGGTGGACCGGCAGCCGGTCTGCTGCCGGCTGGGAGCACCTTGTTAAGTTCTGTTTGTTTTTTTTGAGCTGGTTACCCAGCCGGTTGGCCGGCTGGGAGCTCGTCTTGTGAGCTTTTATTGTTTTAACTTGTTTTCCCAGCCGGTTTGCCGGCGGCCGATCCACTGCCGGCTGGGACACCTCTGATTTTTTTTACAAAGTTTCTGGTTGTGCCTTGTGCCCCAGCCGGTGGGTTGGCGGCCGGTTCACTGGCCGGCTGGAAGCACCTGGTTGTTCTTCTTTATTTCTTTCGCATGAGTATGTCTATTATGCAATGAGTACATGATTTGTTTACATTTGATGCTCTTAATGATTCTAATGATTGAAATCGCCATG
>VHZZ01001715.1:142496-153954 GCA_009801015.1 Silene noctiflora | reverse complement strand
TAATATATTGATTTAATAATTTAGGTAGTTTAAAAAAGTTGGAGACTACCACGTCGCTCGAAAAAAGCCTCAAATATATATTTATATTGATTAATTTAAATGTTTATTTGAAAAATAAATTTTTAGCAAATTGATTTTAAATAAAATGCATTTTTGACTAATTATTTTTTAATCAAATAATTTTACATTTCCGAGTTTTTTATTTTGATTATTTATCGTTCGTTTATTCGTTTTAAAATGAGTTTTCATAGCGATATAAAAAGACGGTTTTTAATCCGATTTAAACCCGACTTCCACCTAATCAACTCACCTAACCTTGTCCATTTTCCCATACACTCTGCCCACTTTACCAGCCCAGGATCGGGCCTCCTTAGCAGCAAAACCAAGAGCAGCCCAAACCTCTACAATCCCCTAAAATCCATGCTCAACAAAGCCCCCAAACCCGATTCCTTTTGCATCCAATTCACCTCAAACCCATACCCATATCCATACCTATATTTCCCTTGCCTTTCCACTCAAGAAACATTCCCTTAAACCCTACACGAACAACAACCACATCAGTAGCAAATCACACAAAGCCCGATTGCAAACACCTCTCGAAACCCTAGCATAAACCCTACCTTTTATCCCCTATAAATACACATCTCATACACCCTTAATAAACACATAAAAAACTCCCATTATCACCTGAAAATCTAGCTTAGAACCCTAGAAATTCGAGCCAAAACAGACGCACAAAACCACGAGAAACAACCCAATTTTGCGATAAACAGAGCACGCGAACCAAGCCTGTTCTCGTCCATTTTAGCACCACTTAGGATCAACTTTCAACCCCAACTATTACCATATTCATAATATTTGTAGTCTCATGATTCTTAAAAATCCAAGCACTCGGATTTTCTTTATCATTTGACCCTCAAATGACCTCAGCAAAGACGGTTGCAAACTAGCATCTCTATTTTCGAAAAACCGACTAGAAAAGTCGTACCTTAAGTCAACTTAGCACATTTCAAGATCGATATTGACTCCTAGTCAGGCGTCCCGTCTCATACATGTAGTGAAATAACCTTTTTAGTTCTTTTCCGTCTTTCTTTTGTTTCGTTTTTAGCCTACTTTTTATCGTTTATTTGTCTCGCTAATTCCCCCCCTTTCCCCATGTTTTTCCCTTCGATCATCATCGTCATTAGCATTCTAATTCACATGTATATCTCCGTCCTAATCCAGTTCTAAAATCTGGCCATCATGTTAACTTAAGAATTGTTGTTAATTTCGTAACGTAAGACATGTAAATTGATTAGCTAAGACAAATTGTCTTCACGTATCTTTGTTTCATTTATTTCGTTTAATAGTCTAAATTAAGTTTGACAAGATGTTAATAAGAATCGCTTGTTTCGCCAAGTTAACAGTAGGCATGTCACGTATCAAATTGTGTATACATGCAAATGGGTGTGCATCTTTGTTTGTTTTTTTGATTTATTATTATTTTAATCATTACGTGCATTACGAAGTCGTCGTTAAACTATTGTTATACGTATTTTATAAATTTTGTTAAAGCATTTGTATGGGTAATTGTTTAGTATAATTGTATGTAGATCGAGTTGTAATTTTATTCATTTGGTTGTGTTAATTGCCGGCATGAAATGCTCCGGTTGTAATAGCTAGTCTCCCAATAGCTCCCCTCTCCTCCAAGTCATGTTGTGATTTGTTGTTATAGATTAGTTCAAATGGACCTCGCATGCTAAATCACTTCGACAATTTAATCAATGCATTAAATTGACATAGAATGAAATTCACATGTTAGGTTAAAACATTGTTTGCACTTCAAATACAATTCATTTGAGTAGCCATCATTTTTCTAAGTCAAAACTAAAATATAATTTATTATAATTTATTAAAAAATCCAAGTCAAAACTAAAATATATAATATGGATTTTTATAAGGCCGTATTAATTTTTGGTCATTTTTCACTCACATTGTGTATCATACATGAATTCATATTTTATATAGAATATATTGGATCAAGTTAGGTTTATAAACTGGTTTATAAAATCCGATCTAATCTTAGCCAGCTAACATCCCTAATATTTGTAGTGTATTTTATTAATAATGTGTAAAATATGGTTTTATATTTATGTTAATTTAGGTTAACGAGTTAATAGGTAAGAGACTAATAGATAAAGAAAATTCGGGACTATTTCCATCAATTGTTTGATGAAGTTAGCCACATTCATTCCTTGTCGATTCGACATAGTGATATATCTCTAGCAAACGTCTTTCTGGATGAGACGAAAAAAGATACTAAAAATTGAAAATTTCAGCTTGCGGCATTGGTAAAGGGAAAGTTTAGAGGTAAAGACCAAACTATGGCGTTCTAATGGGCGCCGGAGTTAAAGTTAAAAAAAGAGTGAAATTCATATAATTACTATTTAAAAAGTGACATTTTGAGTTTAAGCGTGGTCCTCTTATAATTATTTGCTAGGTACGATAATACTGAAGAATCGTTAGAGAAGAGTTGATGACATTTACCGGCCCACGTATCTGTGAGATATTGGATCATGAAACAATGAAGTCATGCGTTAATATTATCTTTGACATGACTCATCCCGAGCCAGAAGTCATATGCACGTACCACAAAGCATATTCTTAACCTTCAACTATTGTGAAGAGTCAACGGCCAGAACACTTAAGAGGATGAGGGGGGTGAATTAGTAGTCCAATTAAATATTTTAAGCTTTTAATTATGCCTCTTTGAAAACTTTAAACACAAGACTAAACTGATAGGACAATACTTTGAATAATAAAGGTGTTGATACTTAGAACTATTAGCGTTAGAAGTATGCAAGCACGAATTCAGCTCGGTATATGTCAAAGTGAAGTCAACCGCTGAATCAGAGTATAAAACGTAAGAGGGAAAAATTATTAATGAAGCGGAAAGTAAAAGTAAATAGACAAATAAAACAATGCTTTAAAACTGGTTCAACCCCTACTCTGAGTCTACATCCAACGTTATTTTATTGCTTCGTTTAGAAATTTACTCAAACAACTAAATCCCATACAATAAGACAACTAGCCAACCTACTCAAGTTGCATTTTCTCAAAGTAACTCTACTCCAAGACTTATACTCGGAATAACTCTGCGTCAAGATTTCTGCTTATGACAACTTTATCCAAAAACTGCTTGCTTAAGACAACTCTATCTCATAACTTCTTTGCTTAAAACAATTTTATCCTAAGACTTCAAGTTCTATCTCGTTTTGTTACAAGAATCACAAATTTCAATTTGTTCATTGTCTTGTTGTACAAGACGGTTTGTTTTGCAAGGCAAAATATGAAGAAGTAGGCACAAGAATACTAGACATACTTTCTCCAAAGATAAAATAATAGAAAAGTTTGCTTGGACAATTCTTGCAAGAAACTGAACTCCTTTTGCAAGAAATCAGATTAGCACTCACAGAATAAGGTTTATTTTGCACAAGAACAGTGTAGGTGGAAAGGTTTATCCAAAGCGCAAACTTTGCCAAAAATGGAAAAGTAATAGACCCTTTTATGGAAAGTCACTTGTTATGCAAGATAATTTGTTTAGTAAGACGCACAAAGGTTTTCTTCACATTTTAAATACCAAAAATGTTTCTTAAAAACATAAGTCGTTCAAAGTTGAAAGTTATTCAAAAGTTTTAACATTTCCGAAATTTCTTTCAAAGACGAGTTAGAAACCAGAATGACATGCATTGTTGTTTTACTGCACTTAACACTTATTCAAATTCAACTTATCTCATTACAACACTGTGACTCAAACATTGACAATCTTCCTTCTTGATCATACCTGGGCAACCTTGATGTATGATAAAAACTTCAAAGCTACAAGATTAAAACTTAAGAGGTACACAATTAAATAGACAATGAGAATTAATCATGAATTGACATCAACAACATTAAAAGTAGTTCTAACAAATTCCCTTTTTGTTGATGGCAAGTCAAATAAGATTAAGGTGTTATTACCCCTTAATCCAAGGTTCTAAGGTTCACGAGTCTTAACATGATCAAGCAAGGTCTTAACATAATCAAGGTACTTTGGTCAAGTCTAAATAAATCTATGTAGAATTTCTAATCAACAAGGCAAAACATATTCAAGGTTAACGCAAGCCTAAGAGTTAGAGTTTCTTAGATCGCACATGTTGAATAGATACTAAGACACACTTATTTATCTTCAATGAGCCAATCTTCACACTATTGATCTTGATATCAATCAAGAATACTTACAGTTGAATTTTACTCGGAAACATGCAATTGAATATACCTACAATATCTCTTCCCCTTTACTTGTTCACTTGGAATTCTCTCCTTGTTTTTCTTCAGGGTCTAACAATTGATCTCTTTGGTGTTGGAGGTTCCAAGGTTAGGCAATCAAGTGTTGGCCACTGCTCATAATGTTCCTTATTAGCAAGTTCTGATGACAGAAATGACATGCTTGCATGGTATTTTAGGTATTTGACATTGACCACGGATAAAAGTTCTATTTGTCAAAGAAACAGAAAAATGAGTTCTCCCATCACGCACCTCATACTCAACCCTGGAGGATGATATAAATGTCTGGCATAACCTTGAATTTTTTCTGAGTACTTTCAACCTGTCCTAATATTTGCACATATCCCATCATTTGGCCATGATTCAGCAACATGTTAGATGTGTATGCAGGGCTTACTAAGCTAGTAATGAAGGTCTGTGTATCAGTTACCTTCAAGTATGGAAGTGAGTAATGAAAAAACTCTACTTTTTTAAAATAAAGTATTGATCTTTATGAAATAGATGTTCAAAACCTTAAGCCCTAATTGCGAAATTTGAAACCTAATCTGGTTTAAATATAAATACAATGGTCACCAAATCGATCAAAATTCACATGTAACATCAACAAATAACTACACATGCATTAATTGATATCATCACATATAAACTACAAACACGTATAAGTTGTTGCTAATGAAAATTAAATAACATACCTGACAATGAAGGTGAAAGAAGGGCCAATAGTGGGCTGGTGATGAGATTGTGGAGAGTAATGAAAGCGCTGATGAGATTGAAAAGATGAGAGACGTTGAAGAATTGGGTAAGGAATGTGAAGGGTTTCAAAGTGGTTTGAATGGAAAAAAAATGAGGGGTGATGTGTTTATTTGAGGGTAGTATATGTAAATGGGTGCCATGTAGGTACTCCATATCATCAGTCTTACTTGCCATGTAGGCAGTTAACAGAGATAATTAATGTTTAATGCTGTTTTGATCACGCTTGAGAATGATTAATGAAGGTTAAGGGTATAATTAGGATTATGTGAAACGTAGGGGTACAACTGAAAAGTGAAGATTTCAAGGGCACAAGAGAGGATTTCCTTAAATTCTTTATATTAGTGTTATAGAAGTGTAAGGTGTGATAATGTGTTCATATCTTAAACCCTTCACCCTTAAGCTTTCTTATTGTGTTTTGAACTATCATAGTTCATTTGAACAATGATATTTCCCTCAGTATATCAGTATTTTGGTATTTCAGCGATTTACAGCTATATTAAAAATCACATAAATGTTTCATTTTTTCATTTATTGTTCAATCATTTCATTGAATACTCTAGTTTTGTATGCATCTCTTCCACCTTTTGTTCATCCTTAGATAGAATGGTTTATTCCTTTATGCGTCTCTTACTCTCCTAACTACAACTTGTCATGTTTTTTTTTCACCAAAACAACTATTTTTTTATTCTTATTATTTTGAAAAAATGTCGTGGCTATTGAATACTAAGAGAAAATGTTTGTCATATTTAATGTTATTTTTACCTTTTCCATTTTACACATTCATGTATTTAAGTTGTATAATTGATGAATTTAGCAAATATTTAATTAATTTTTAAAAGGGGGAGAAAGAGGGAACTTTTTTTTTGTTTTGAAGGGAAGTGGTATCTTTTGAGAAAATTATAGAAAAATAGCATATAATAATTAAGTAAAACACATGCATGAAAGAGCAATTACGTTAAAATACTAGTATAGACCCCTGCAATGTGTGCATGGTGTATATAGATTTTTACTTTTTAAGTTACTTGTATTATTTATAGATTTTCAATTGACAATTCATTAGTTTTCAACTAGATCACAATGCATAACACATACTTCACGGAATAATTAAAAGACAACTTTACAAACGAAACACATACTACCACTCATAAGGTCGGAGTCTCACACACTCACTTTCATACGTCGTAAAAAAATACTCAAATTACCCAGTTACTCTATATAGCACAAGTGATCAAAATACCTCAACAACAAGATTAGACCCATATGCATTATATATCACATTCTCAATCTCGTACCCGCGAAGACCAAACTCGGTAGTGCTAAATTCACAACTATATATCCCAACTATTATAACTTGAACCCATCCATATTAGCTCGTGGCCGATAGCACAATTTCCTTACAAGGGTTCATCCCAAACTCGTAACAAATTCGTTAAAAATCTCAAATTCTCAATTACACGACCAACTTTCAATGGGCAACTCTCGTTCCTTTACCTCACAAAGTGACACTTCCCAAGAATCCGACGTCGGTACAATAATATGACCACCGTTCATCCTATCACGTGTATATAATCATTCTTTAGTAGTTTACCACTAAACATTACTAGAACTTTCCTAGATACCTTTCACCGCCTATTACTTTAAATCGCCCTACTCCATTTAATTGGTCACCTCAACTTCATCATTCCATTCCCAAAAATCCCTTACTAGGTAACGTATTCCAAATCTTGAGCAAACTCTAACTCATACCTATTCTCGTACTCTCTTATTTTCCTTCCGCACAAACCCTTATTGTCATCTATTCGATTCATATCAATCCTTAAATCAATTTACACCATCCAACCAGGCACTATTTACAACTCGTATTATCACCCTCACTTATTTCCTTGATACCTAAATTACACCCTCGTGATTCCACAATCCAAATTCCAACCATTTACCTACCAAAATCCCCAAATCATACTCAATAATAAACATCTTCACTTATCCTCGAAATCTCATTCACTAACAATAAGTTCAAACAATCAACAAGTACCCAACCTTGATTACACACCACTCATCATCCATAAGTGCCTCATACAATCAACTCACTTAACCCAAGACTTGGTATAAGCTAAATCTATTCTTAGTACTTCCAATTCCCAACATAGGCTATATACAAAATCCACACTTCAACCCTTCATTTTAATCCTTTGATGCACCAACACTTCTACACAATGAAATAATACTTCCTCGATCACAAAACATCACTACTAGCATAAGATATTTCTTCCTCAAAAGTCGATAGCCCTATTACGTTTCCCTATATCTCGATTCCTCTGCTCTAGATTGTCAACAAATGCTCATACATAACCCACTTTCATTCAATATTCCCTTATTCACAATACTTACATCACTACTTAACCAAACCATATTTAATCTTTAACAAATCACTCAAAACTTAAACCAATAGCATTCTCATTCATCACATAACTTTCTCTCCTTCAAGACATCGTACACTTACCCACCTACACAGATCAAATCCACATCAAATGAACAACTTACACTAAAACTCATGTTACGCATTCATAACTCTCAAGATACAATATTCACTCATCATACATTATTAAAACTTGTTCTTTATCCTCACATGCTCATCAACTCACTTTTGTTTCACCTCTCTCTATCACAACCACGTATGAATACACGTCTTCCTCACAAAACCATACAACTGACAAGGTGATGTTTCTCACACTATAGGATCTGTGCCACTCATGCATAAAAACCAATATATAAGTGATAGGCGATCTCTTAGTCGTCGTGGGGCTACCAAACAATATTTATAATTCCAACAAACAACTAGCAAGCGGTAAGTCGGAGTCGATCCACGAGACGGGTAGTCAAACGGTTATCAAATGTAAGTAGCTATGTCTTTGTGTCACAATTTGGGTTTGAGATGTAAACCAAACTACTACAACGAAAATGTAAACAAACGAAATAACAAGGCATGCAATTAAGGGTAGAGATGTAAACAAATGATTAAAAGTACTAGGGTTTCATGAGTTCATAAAGGAATCATGGTATAATCACAATAATGAGTCAATAAACAATCATAATTCTGTTGGGATCGAGTTAGTTTATATCTTACAATTCTTAAAGAGACTTAGGTCTCGGAGTCGAGTTGGTTTATAGCTTACGACACCTACAACGACTTGGTTATCCCTATTTAACTATATTCATGGTCTAACAATCCTTGAGTTGGTTTATATCTTACAAGTCTTGTTGAAAGGATATAGAATCATGCTAGGTTGTCAATCAAGCATTCATCAAACATAACACGTGCATAAGTTGAAAACACAACATACAATCATTCATATGAACTCATTAAGCATAAATCTAACCCATGATTACTCCCTTAATCCCCCACTAACCCTAGCTAGAGGACTACTCACACATCATCAAGGTAACATGTCATAAATGGTGTCAAACATCTTAACAATCATAGAAATGATGATAGAAAAACAATTAACAAAAGATTAAGTAAAAAGATTAAGTAAAGAGTAAGGAAATTATACCAACTTAAGATGATCAAGGAAATTGAGGAATAATAGAAGAAAGCTTTGATTAATGATGAAGAGTTATCAATTCCTCCATCCAAAACTAAAGAAATCTTCAATTAAAAACTAGATCTAAGATTACTTGAACAATAAGGGAAGGATTAAGATGTAATTAAGCTAATCTAAACTAGTAGAGTCCCTAAGATAATATTTCTAGATCCTCCTTTTCTTCTAATTACATGAGTTATTTATACTAAGTACAAGTGTTAAGGTTAACTAAGGGCTTAATTGATGATTAGACTCCTCGAGGAAATCCGGAGACTTGCTAGAGCTAGAGCAACTCGTGGGGCTCCTTGCTATACGAGGAAGTGATCCTGCTGCGTGGCTTGCTTGAGCTCTGGGGAGCTCGCTCGAGCTGAGGTAGAGCTCGCACGAGCTCTGCTGCTTTTCCTCTTCGATGCTTGGTCATTAGATGCGATCAATTTAGCTCTGAAATGCTCCAATAAAGCATGGCTGTCACTCTTCTCCTACCAAAGGCACCAAAACCTCATAGAATAGCAAATAGGTAGCTAAAGACAAGAAACGACCCTAATAAACACGAAAAATCATGTAGAACGAGGCTAGTTAGGGGACTAAATGTGCGTAAATACGAGTCACATCAGTAAGCAAAAGAATACATTAAGAAGTAAAGCAAACGTAAACCCATAGTTCACAACTCAAGACAAGCAACCTTATCTGCCCAACAAGCGCATTCGGTTGAGTACAGAGGGGCCACTCGAACGATTAGTGCCACTCGGTCGAGTACTCCTCATACTCGGGCCGAGTGCCTCACTTCCAGGGACCACCTCCAAATGCACCTATACCCCACTAGGCCGAGTGTAAGTATACACTCAATCGAGTACCCATCACTCGGCCGAGTTCCTGGCCACACTCGATCGATTTCAACTCTAAAGCCTTCACACATACCCCGACACCACAAGAGTCATAAGTAATCCTATTTCGCATGCTTCTAATCGCATAGTTACAAAGTAATTACATGGTTACGACATATAATAAAACTTGTAAGCATATCTACCACATTCATAATACTCCTTACTCTATTTCAAGTTGGTTACCACATCATTATCCATGAAAACTCATCATTTGTTATTCATATAAGTCTATCTATCATGCATGTTCGTCACTAATATTCACAACAACGATACACGTTTTCATTCTATTCATCATGTAAAAACACATGTAGTCATTATATATAAAAGCATGTTCAAATTTAAGAGGTTATCTGTAACACCCCCTTCTTACCCGGTCAAGGTAATTGGGAGATGTCACCATCTCGGTTTCCCGAGGCAGTGAAATCGGAACTATAATTAAGAAACATTTATATAAATGACATGTTTAGTGGGTTACATAACAAATGAGTAATGAATGGATACAAGTCGTGACTACTACAACCTTACTAATGAAAACTATACTCGACTCGGTGCTCACCAACGCTCGTGGATCGTCCCATCTTCTGCTAAATACTAAATGCAAACCTGTACTCAAACTGCTCCCCATATGATCGGAAATATCACATGGATCAACACATGCCACCCCGATTAAAGCAGGTAACAATTTACACACAACCGACACACGTTAGTTTCGATAATACAAATACTCTAGACACGACATATAAACATGAATATGATATGCTATGCATCAATAAAATATACGAGTCACAACTCCACTACCACCTCACCGGTAACATGAACCCGGTGATGGCATCGAAGCACCGCCCACCAAACAGTCGGACCACAGTACGTAAAACAGGTTCTCGGGATACACCCGTTGTATCGGACCCGGGCACTAACCAGACCCCTGCCAGGCTGTCAGGCGTCATGACACCACACGAGCCCTCCGTACTCAAGTCATAAACGTACAGGTCCCTCTTGGATTTGGAAACTCCGAGAGGCGACCCAAGCGTAATACAGTCTCCTGACCCATCTTACGTCTCCCCAACAACCACCACAACTCTACCACATCCTCCACATATACGACAATCACAATGAATGCATCATGTAACACAATATGCTAATATACGACTCATCATGAGGCACACTCCTAAATATACCATGAACACCAATTCCTCAAATATCTCAACTCTTTGAGTTACCATCACTTAATATCATGCTAATATGCATTTCCGACAACAACATGAGACTCATAACAATCCCAATATCATAATATGATGCCATACGACTTATATCATGAAAACAAGGACAATGGACACACAAAAAAACATTCATATTACTAAAACCAAGTAGGAAAATCTTACATTCCTACCTTTTAGCAAAATTCATAAGCAATTCGAGACAAGCAAGATCCTGTCTCATAAAACTGCCTCATCTTACATAAATTACATAATAACCATCACCACACATCCTATATATTTTTCTTATGAAAAACCCCCTTATTAATATTCATATTATGCATAATAATCACTAATTATTAAACCCAACAAAAAACTCCCAAAATTTAGGGTTCAAAGAAAGATAAAGAGTAAGGTGAGATTCTGACTTATAAGGCTAGATCGGGAAATAGGTGGAGGTGTCATCTTCAAATCCAAGCTCGCATGAGATGGGAGAGAGCTAGGGAGAGTTTTAGGGAGAAGGTATAGGGTTTGGAGGTGTAGAGAGAGGAAATAAAATGATCTAGGGTTAGGTGGAAAAGAATCTCGTCATAGGTTATATCGCCTATTGACACAGTGCACTCGGTCGAGTGTTGATTCCACTTTTGAACCCCCGATCGATATCATAAATTAAACTTAAGTAAAGACAGCGGAAAACATGAGATTTTTAAAACTTTTTAAGCATAAATAAAATTCAAGT
>VHZZ01001715.1:71133-85794 GCA_009801015.1 Silene noctiflora | reverse complement strand
ATTCTTGAAAATGCTAAAGAACTATGAGAAATATAAGAGATATGAGAATGTGAGTGTATATTAGAATGTAAGAATGTGTCTAAGTCGGGACCTAATGCGCTCCTTATATAGTGGTTTAGGAACCAAAACGTAAAGAATCCAAAGTTCATAAAGTCACCCCTCCCCGATCGGGGACAGGCCACCCCGATCGGGGTCGCGTAAATCTGAATTAATGGCTTTAATCCCATGATTAATGGCCCGGGAATCCAACGCTTAGGCCTTAATGCGTCTTTAAGCCTCCGGTAATGACTTGTTTTGAGGAATCTTTATAGAATCATAAGTACATTTTCCATATCAAACTTTGGATTTCTTTTTGGCCTTCATTAATCAATTGTTTACATTTGTCATGCATAACTATTTGGGTCATTTCTTCCAAAACTTGATCATTTC
Source organism: Silene noctiflora (assembly GCA_009801015.1). Classification (NCBI taxonomy): domain Eukaryota; kingdom Viridiplantae; phylum Streptophyta; class Magnoliopsida; order Caryophyllales; family Caryophyllaceae; genus Silene; species Silene noctiflora. The sequence goes on along the minus strand of VHZZ01001715.1, from coordinate 85,365 downwards.
TTCAACACCTTGTACTTGCATGATCAAAATCATATATAAAATGTTCTTATCAACTATATATAATCCGAAAACCAAGGGATTTCAATATAATTAAATAAATATATACAAATTAATTATACTATATATTTTTTAATCAATACCGTTTTGTGATAGACCTGAACACGAGACTTCAATGCAAATATTATATATTTTTGGTTGAAGTATAAATTTAGAGAACACCGGAATATGATGATTTTCCTTAAAATAAACATGCCCCACTTATGGTATTAATTAGTATAAAAATGTTAATTATTTAACATACACAAATATAATATAAGTATGTTATATTTTGAAAACTATTAAAAGTTAAATAAATCAAGCTAGCTTTCCAAAAAATATAATATTGCATAATTATTTCGATTTGATTTAATGCATATTTGTAATATATTTACATAAATATATAAGTCTCTTAAAATTGCACGCCTAAATAGTAAAAGTAATTTGTTAGTAGTGAAAAGAATTGTAGTAACATTTGATATATAGTAATCCTAGATTTATCCCCGTGCAAAATTGCACGGGTTGTTTTTTTTTTTTTTTTTGAAATTTATAAATATTCAAATGTTATAAAAGAAAAATTACATTGAAGTTTTATGATAATCGTATAGTATGAGTATTTGAAATGTGACTTACACACAGTAAAATATTGGAATATATAATTACTAAAAAAAGGTAATGTTATATATGTGTATTTTATATGATAAGATAAAATTAATGTTCTAGAATGAAATATAACTATTATGGTCAGATTAATTTGCGTTTACTTGATTACGTCTTATGGTCAGTATGATATTATTGTTTGGTTTTATTGATTATTACTTAATTAATGTCTTTTAAATACATAGTATCATGTTCTATAATGAAGTTTAAAAAAAATTATAATTTTGTTTATATGTTAAATGTTTTGAATTTTAATTATAAAAAGAAAAAACTAATCTGAAAGTAGGATGTACCTAAAGCTAAGTCTGCCCAGCCCAAATTCACCCAACATTTAAAATGCAATGCATATTCTATTTTACCAGTAGTAAATCTTTCTTAAGACGAGTATATCTGTATTAAGAATAAAATGGGTCAAATAACACCGCGTTTGCTTAGATGAGACAAAACTCTTGCTAATGTAAGTGCATTCTATTTTTATCTTATGTATGATTGTTGACCTATTTTAAGAATAAGTCGATATGTCCGTTTTAAGTGAGAATTTGTGCTTTACAAATTAGTATTGTAGTATGTTTTAAGTTCCTAAGTCCAATTCCACATACTCCCTCTCTCGCACAAAGCAAAATCCCTAAAATAAAACCAAAAATTTCAGAATTCTATCCCTGTCTCCATTTTTGAGTTATCCATGTCAAGAATCGTGCAAAAGGTTGATTTTTATTTAGTTAAAGTTGTCCATCTCCATCTTATCTCCAACTCAATTATGTGTTTGATATTTAAGGCATAAATATTTTGATGTAATTAATTATTTTATAAAGTTATATAGCATATAAAAATTTATAAAAAGCAAATATGTGATTGGTAAATTTAAAAAGTGGCAAAAAATTACAAATAGCCTTTGCCAATTGAGTGTTGAACAATAAATTAGTTTTTTTTTTCTAAGTGGCCCTACCACTGTTCTTAAAAGAGTCATGTTATATTGATGAGTAGATTAGTGGGGTAAAAAAATTGAAAAATAAAATAAAAAATATTGATGAGTTGATGACGTGGGTCATTCTCAATGTAAGAAATCTTCTTGTTTTAATAGAATGAAGATGATAGTAAACTCATTTGAATAGTCAAAGTAACAATATTAGCAGCGAACGAGAGTAGTAAAAGCGGACTTCTTCTTCTTCTCTTACCCAACCTCTCGTCAAATTCAAGATGCCTAATGACACCATTGCTAAGTCGGCTTTCCATCCGGCTCTTGTTGTCAATAGCATTAGGAACCATATCACCATCATTTTGGGTATGGACAATGATCAATACCCATTGTGGGTTGCTCTTTTCACAAATCACGCGAAATCAAATCGCGTTCTCTATCACATCATCAAGCCAAAAAGCGGACTTCCTAAGCCGCCTACCACTGATGACGAGAAGGAGTTGTGRGAAACCCTAGACGCCACGGTTCTCCAGTGGATTTATTCCACCATCACAAACGAACTTCTGGAAATTATTGTTGAGGCTGACACCACCGCAATGAAAACGTGGGATCGCCTTGCCAATATTTTTCAAGATAATCGTAATTCCCGAGCCGTGACACTCGAACAGGAATTTTCACACATCGAGATGTGTGATTTTCCAAACGCTTCTGCCTACTGTCAAAGATTGAAATCGATGGCTGATCAATTGAAGAATGTCGGTGCTCCGGTGACTAATAGCCGMCTTGTCCTTCAAATGGTCTCGGGTTTAACTAAGGCTTACAGTAACGTTGGGTCGATCATTCGCCAACGTGACCCACTTCCTGATTTTTTCCAGGCCCGATCAATGCTCACTCTCGAAGAAGCAGGGCTTGAAAAACATACGGCAACTTCTGCCCTGTACGCAACGGTGTCGGCTGACAGTGATGGTGCAGGTTCATCGTCAAAAGCGGCTACTACAGGTTCCGGGAAAGGTGGTCGGAATGGCGGTAAGAAGAAAGGTGGTGGTCACAAAGGTGGCAAGGGTTCGAAACATCAATCGAATTCCCCTATTTCTTCTCTGTCTTCCTCTCCTACTGCTCCATCTCCAGGTCAATGGGTGGTCAGTTACGGTGGATGGCCGTGGCCCACTGCTCCGTGGGGCTATCCTCCATGTCCCTATCCCACGGGTCAGTGGGGCAGGCAAGGTATGTCTTTTCGACCCCAAGCAGGGATACTGGGTCTGAGGCCTGCTCAAGCATACACAGCAACTGGAACTCCTCCGTCTTAGACAGATATCGAGGCTGCTATGTATACATTGGGTCTTACTCCTCATGAGCCATGGGTTATGGACACGGGCGCGACATCTCACATGACCGCCAACCAAGGTACTCTCTCGTCTTTTGTTAATTCGAGCATTCCTCATGGTATAGTCGTTGGAAATCGTCATTCTATTCCGATTAAAGGTCATGGTCATGCTACGCTCCCTAAACCCCATCCCCCATTAATCCTTAAAAACGTCCTGTTTGCTCCCAATTTGGTAAAAAATTTAGTGTCATTTAAGAAGTTCACAACTGATAACAAAGTCACTGTCGAATTTGACCCTTTTGGATTTTGTGTGAAGGACTTACGGACGGGGAATCGTCTCATGAGATGTGATAGTCRGGGAGATCTATACCCAATTTCTGCCGCACAACATTCTGCTCTTGCTGCTTTTACATCCTCCTTGTGGCATGCCTGTCTCGGTCATCCCGGGGATCCTGTTATGTCTTTTCTTAGGAAAAATAAATTAATTGATTGTAATTTGAATTCTAGCAACTCAATTTGTCAATCTTGTTCGATTGGAAAACATGTTCGCTTGCCTTTTGCCAACTCTACTACGCGTACTTTTATGCCTTTCGATATTATTCATTGTGATCTTTGGAAGTCACCCGTCTTTAGTTCCTCGGGTCATAAATACTATTTGTTAATTTTGGATGATTTTAGCAATTATTTGTGGACTTTTCCTATAGCCAAAAAGAGCCAAGTTAGTTCAATTTTATTGCAATTTCATGCTTATATTCAAACGCAATTTGAGCGTAAAATTAACGGTACGAAATTTATAAATGGCTTATTTCGTGACTTTTGTGCTAATCAAGGAATGATTTTTCATCTTTCTTGCCCGCATACATCGTCGCAAAATGGTAAAGCTGAGCGTAAAATTCGATCCATTAATAACATTGTTCGTACTCTTTTATTTCACGCTCCCCCGTACTATGTGCTGAGGTTCCACTTCGTGAGTTTTGAGGTTGCCAGGATTCGAACTCGTGACCACCGGTCACACTGGCTCTGATACCATGACAAGAAATCATCTCAACCAAAAGCTTAAGCTGATGGTTGGAGTCCCAAGATCGGCTTTATACTCTAACACGCCTCCTCACACGAATGCCCGTTGGGCTTGAAGTGTGGATGCAACTGCAGGCCTCCCCAAAACTGGTGCTAATTCCACTTTAGAATTGAGAAGGGTGAGATTCGAACCCGTGACCTCCGGTCACACTGGCTCTGATACCATGACAAGAAACCATCTCAACCAAAAGCTTAAGCTGATGGTTGGAATCCCAAGACCGGCTTTATAATTTAACAAAAAGTAATAGAAGTAACAACGGGAGTAGTGAAATTATCAATATTAATGCGGCAGTAGTACAGTGAAAGTAACAATAATTACGACGGGAATAATGAAAGTAATAGTAGCAATAACGAATGTAATAAAAGTAACAATACTAACAACAAAAGAAAGAATATATGAACAATTAGCTAACCAATTGATTCAAGTGAAATATTAATAGCGGGAGTAGAGAATTTGTCTCATAATTTATTTCATCGTAATTTTATAAATATATTAAGATAAATTTATGAGTTATGCAACTTTAAAGTAGTTTTATTTAATTGAAAATAAATTTTAATGCTAAATAGAAGTAGCCCGGACGAGGTCGGGCACCAAAACTAGTCCCGATTGAGACTACTCCCGTTGATATTGTTAGTTCTGTTGATTAATTTTGTAACTTCGTTTTTTTACTCAACGCAAAATACCCAATAATAGAAACGTAAAAAAACTAATGAATTGTCCATCTAAAATTTATAAGAAATAGTAAATAAATTTTACTTCGTAAAACTCTATATAAACCGCGCATCTGTTGCACGAGATCTATACTACCTCGCCGTTATTTGACTCGATTGTCAATTCTTAATACGGGTTGAATTGAATAACAACACACACAAGTCGAATCGAGTTTGTGAGATCTACGTGACACAAGCGTAGAAGGAAAGAAACTTCACTGTTATTTGACTCGATTGCCAAATCTCAATTGGGACTTTAGGTGCAACTCCTTTTATTCTGGGTTCATGCAATCCAATCCAAATCTTAATTACCCAGAAAATAAAACTAAAAGTTCCACCATCATCTCCAATCAAAACCCATAAATCTCAGCATCACTGAATAAAAACAGTGTGAAAAAAATTGGATCTTGACAAATTTATACCCCAAGAAAAGGGTTTTTTGAATAATTTCAATGGCATCACCAGATCAAGAAATACCAGAAGGAACATTGAAGAATATACTGGACCAAAATACCCTTAAATGGGTATTTGTAGGAGGAAAAGGAGGTGTTGGTAAAACAACATGTAGTTCAATTTTGGCAATTCTTCTTGCAAGTGTTAGGTCTTCTGTTCTTATCATCTCTACTGATCCTGCTCATAATCTTAGTGATGCTTTTCAACAGCGTTTTACTAAGGCTCCTACCCTTGTTAATGGCTTTACCAATCTCTTTGCCATGGTAATTTTTACTATTTTTTATTATTATTTTTTTTTAGAATATCGTAAACAAATTAAGACTGCGTACATTCAACCCCGGCAATGGGGTAATGCTGTTTTTTTTTTATGATAATTTGGTTACAATGTGAAATTGGTGTTTTGGGTTTATGGTTGGATGATAAAGTTTGAGCTTCTGATGGATTAGATAGGTTTTTAGGAAATGCTCTATCGATAATTGTGAGTGTTTAGGTGGTTAGTATGTTGAAAGGTTAATTGCGGTAAGTTTGATTGCACAAAGGTTTGGTCTTTGCTGAATTGTGGAATGGTTAGTGTTTCGGGTTTGATTGTGTGTTTTCAGGGTGGGAAGTGTGAGGATTGGTGCTATTATGTCCTCTCCAATATAATGGGTATTTTTAGTAATTAGTATGTAAAAAAGAATAATTGAAGTAAGGTTGATTAGACAAAGGTTGTGTCATTGCTGAATTGTGGGATGGTTAATGTTTCGGGTTTGGTTGTTTGTGTTTTGGATTTTTGAATTTAGCCGAGAAGTGTGAGGAATGGGTGGTAATGTATTTGCTGTTTTTGTGTTTTAAGTGTTTTTTTTTTTTTTTTTTTTTTTTTTTTTTTTTTTTTTTTTTCCATTACTGTCTTGGCTTATTTTAGATACCGGGATGTTAGAACTCTTAGAAGTAGCTTCCTGGATTTCCTAGGATTGCATTTGCTTGTTTTTGCGGTATTTCTGATGGTTGGAATGAAGACTTCATTGTAACGCAGGGGCGGATCCATGACACTGTAAAACTAATTTGTTGTGCATTTTCCTTAGAACTTTGGTGTTGAAAATTCTGAAATATACAATTCCTATAGAATGACTTGGAACTTTTTAATAGGACCCTGTGAATTATTTTGCTTTCTGTATCACTCCTACGTAACTCTTCTTGCTACTGTAATGCTATATCGAGGGACTCGAGACACCTGACTGAGGGTAGCTAGTGAGGGAAAAAATCCACTGTAATACTGTAGCTAGGGACTTGAGACACTTAACTAAGAGTGGCTTACACGGTTTTTTAGATTTCAGAGTTAGCTTGGCTTTTGAAAGTTAGCATTTCTCGGATGTGAGTTGGGGAAATTATGTGTCAGCACAAATGGTTGTGTAGCGCTAGGGTTTAATCCAGCATAGGTCTTATGTGTAATAAGACCTTGAGAAAGTGGTTTCACTCTCGTTGAATGTTGTGAGGCTAAAAGATTGAAGAGTGAGCCAAGCGCAAATGTTGAAGTGAAGCCATGTGACAGACACATGGAGACATTAAGTATATGTAGAAAATTTTTAGGAGATGGTTGGCGGAGATGTTTTGTTCGTATGATTCTAGTTACTTCGTGAGATTTATTTTCGTTTGCAAATATATGTCTTTCATCTTCAATAATACTTGTCAAAATCCACATGTAAGCTTTTACTTAACCCCTAATCCAAAATTCTAACCCAACACCCCCCTATCTCGGTGCCACCTCTGGTCACCAACAAACCACCAACAAACCATCTTGAGCAACATTTTTCTCTCAACAATAACGTTTTTGGACTTGAAAATCTCAGATGAGTACTTTGATCATGTTTATTTTCGTGGTTGGTATTTGTTTGTTTGTATCTCTCAAAAAAAAGTGTCATTTTTTTTTGCTCTTGCTGGAGTAGTTGAAGAGGAAGGAGGCTCCGTTGTTTAGAATGGAGAAGATGTGTGGCGATGTGGATTTTGGATGGTGACTTGAGGAAAGGTCGTCGGCAGCGAAATTGAGACAGTCTGGTGAGAGAAAGGGCCTCGAGCACGGTGAGAGGAAGGGTCTATGGTTTCGGCAAGATTGTGTGCTGGCCGCGTTGTCGGCAAGTTTGTATGTCGGATTCACGGCTGTAAGTGGTGGGAAAATGAGTGAGGATGGAGGCCGGAGATTTGAGGGTATTACTAGGGCTAATGATTTAGTGGTTAATAGTCTCAAATTCTCAATAATGAGTGTTTAAGTTTTGTTAATGGTGGGAAAATACATGAGGTTTATTAGTATGCTTTAGTAGTTTCACCCCCTTACAAAAATACCAAAAATGAAAAGAAATGAAATGGGAAGAACACAACAAAATTTCCTTATAAGGAAAGTGGGAAGATCAGGAAGAGATGGAAGGATTAGTAGTTGTTGATGTAATTAAGGATGGAAATTTTTAATGGGTCTTCCGTATATAACCTCCCTGTCAGATTCTGTACTCGCCTTTGTGGGAGACCTTGAGGCACTGGCATAGTGTTGTTGTTGTTGTTTGTATCTTGATACCTTGAGGCACTGGCATAGTGGGAGACCTTGAGGCACTGTCAGATTCTGTACTCGCCTTTGTGGGAGACCTTGAGACCTTGTATAGCTGTATTTGTTATTTAAAATTTAATCTAGCCAACTTTTGTATACTTGCAGGAGGTTGATCCATCTGTAGAAAATGAGGATATTACAGGGGATGGGCAAGACAATTTTGTGTCGGAGCTGGCAAATGCGATTCCTGGGATTGATGAAGCCATGAGTTTTGCTGAAATGCTAAAGTAAAACATACTGCCTTTACTTTTTGCGAGACTGCATCTGTTAAGATTCCTTTGTACTTTGTAGTGTCGTTGTAGTCACTAGTGTGGTCGTTACTTGTTGGCGTGACATAATTTATCATGACGATTATATAAATTCACGGTATCCTCATCATTATCTATTTTTTTCCATCCTCCAAAGGGAAAAAAGGTAAAACTGAACTAGGCTTACAACTTGGTAGGTTCTTTAGGTGTGTGTCGATCCTAGCACTGCACAAGTTCAACTATGTAGGTGTATTCTTGAACCGTTTTTTTAAATGTTCCAAACTAAAGAAATTATCAAAATAGGGTTGGAGGCACACTATTTGTAGAAAGTGGGTCTACATACGCTTATATTTTCTTTTCCCAGATTCAGAGCATTTTTTACTGAATTGCCCAGCAATGATGCTAATAAAGTGCCGACTTATTTCTATGTGTTTGTTTGTGTGTATTTCACATGAAAAAAAATCCTACCTTTTGTTGACGTGAACCATAGATGTAGTGGTTCTTTGAATCAGATATTGATTGGCTTTTAACATTTGATTCATAAAACAAATGTGGAATCATGAACCACACCACGTTTGGCAATTATGTATCAATTTTGTTTTCTTGAGATGCATTCTGATTTCTGTTTGATAGATTAGTTTATTTATTTCTCCGTAGCCTTAATTTTCTAGCTTATGTCTCCTGGATTTAATGCAGATTGGTCCAGACAATGGATTATTCTGTTATCGTGTTTGATACAGCTCCCACTGGACATACACTTCGGCTTTTGCAATTCCCTTCCACATTAGAGAAGGGTCTTACAAAACTGATGACATTAAAGAATAAATTTGGGGGCTTATTAAGCCAGGTATGTTTATGTATAAGTGTATTTTTATGCATGAAACCTTTTAGGGAGTGGTTTTAGTTGATGAAGTCGTAACCCTCATGATTTTTGAATTCCTCTGGGTTCTTGCTTTTATGCTGGAAGTTTGACAGATTATGCACTTTATTAGTTTATGTTTCTCTCCAAGCTTAGTACTTCAGTATTTATTATCATGCCATTAGGAGGACACCGTGAGATTTAATTTAAGAAATACCTTTTATTGAGGAAAAAAATCATGGATCTTCAAAAGTCGAGAAGATATGGTATGGAAGTCTATATAACCTGGCATGCCATCCCACAAACCTCTTCTAGTTTTGCAAAGGGCTTAATTATATAGTGCCTTTGCAACTTCAAAGTGCCTCTACCGTTTGATCATTTATTGGTGACACGTGTTATATATGCTAAATAAGGCGACAAAACTATGAACTACAAAGCTGTAATAACTTTCATGGGCCTATCAATCTAAATTACTTTTGGTTGAGATTGATGAATACAAAGTATAAAAAGCTTGTCTTGTAAATGTTGGTGTCATAAGAGTAAAATTTAAGTAGGGATGCAGTTCTCACTTCTCAGCATTTATGGAGATTTTAAACTTCGACTATATGCAAGCCATATATCGTGAAAAAGCATTCAGAGTGAGAAATTGAACTGTTGACAGTCAGAGTGAGAAAATTGAAGCATTCAGATGAGCATCTACTACAAGAAGAGAGGACCATAAAGAGACTATGAGCCATATTGATATCCTTCAGTATGTCCTAAAGCCAAAAGAACACTGGTCCACTAGAGACGACGGATGCCAAAGGCATATATGTCAAATGATGCCAGTTAGACTAATTTAATTCACAACTTCGCACATTCCTAGAGTGCAGAGGCTGTAAGGTACGATTTACAAAACTTAAAAAGGATGGAGGATGATTTTTGACTTTCAGGAAAATAGCAAGTGGTAGTAAATATTGGTTATCCTGTGACCAATGTCCAAACACCCTAAGAGCTTGTATGTTTTTGCTTTTTCTCCCGTCTTAAGATGGGTTCTTTAAGGAGCAGTATGTTTGCCTTTTGCTTTGCATTCTGTTGGATTAGCCCCATTAGCCAATTTTCCACTCACAAAAATCGAGGGAGTAGATTAATATTTTAGGCGTTTTTGTGCTTAGTCAAGATTATTATCACATTTTTTACCACTTTCAATGTTTATTCTTTTCACAGATGACTCGTATGTTTGGTGTTGAAGATGAATTTGGTGAAGATGCAATCCTTGGCCGCCTTGAGGGGATGAAAGATGTAATTGAACAAGTGAACCAGCAGTTCAGAGACCCTGTAAGCCCCCTTGTTCTTCATTTATACTTTACTGAATCTACTGGCTTTCTTTTCAATCCACCTAATTATGCTCTAAGTTGGTAAAGGATAAGAACGCCAATATGTTGAAAATCATCACCTGGGCTAAAGATGGTTTCTTATGTAACTTTGTAGAACAGTTGGGAGCAAAAAATAGGTATAGAACATAGTAAATATTGCTTCTTAATTCTGGGGTGGTTACACCTGGAGAAATTATAATATGACGATGGATACTTGTGTAGAGACGGTTTGCAAGAGTTGATGTATTTGTCAACCCCAGTCTTGTCAAGTGGTGGACCTTGCAAGAAAAATGAGGGAGTTGTGTTTAAACGTTAGATCTCGGGGTTATTACTCTAACTTAAAATGTAATAAAACATACTAATTTTAATGAGAACAATATAAACACTGAACATTATATGTTATTTGCTTGCTGATTTTTTTTCAGATCCGCCTCTGGTCTACTTGATAAGTTGATATACCTAATCTCACCCAATCCATCATAATTGCTTGCTCTTGATACTTGTGATGTTGCTATTGCAGGACTTGACGACATTTGTTTGTGTCTGCATTCCTGAATTCCTTTCTCTATATGAAACCGAAAGATTGGTTCAGGAACTTGCGAAATTCGAGATTGACACTCACAATATCATCATTAACCAAGTGCTATTTGATGATGAAGGTAGTTCCCAGAACCTTCAGTATTATGTTTTGTTGGAATTGTGACTATCTCGGCCTGACATCTGATTGTCCTTAATTGTTACTTGGTGGTTCTAGTTGTCGATTCTAAGCTGCTTAAAGCAAGAATGAGAATGCAAGAGAGGTATATTGATCAGTTCTACATGTTGTACGAGGATTTCAACATTTCAAAATTGCCCTTGATGCCAGAGGAGGTACGTGCAGTAAATTATGTTTTTTTTTCTGGACCTGTACTTTTTGAGTTCGGCTACTTGTAGATTGAAGAACTGACCTGACTAGGATTAACCTGACCCAAACCCGGAACAAAACAACCTGAGGTAGAGCCGGACTGAAATGACTATTTTGACACAAATCCTTAATATTCAAGAACTAAGACGACCCAAAAATAATTCGATTGACCAGATCATTGACATGAAAACAACTTGAGTTTAGAGTAACCTGTATCCCGGATGACCCAAGCCTGTAATGACCCGGCCTGAACTTGATTGTCCCATTTGTCAAGTCTACTGGGGTTTAGATTTTAGTGCTTGTTGTTTTCACGTAAATATGTTAACCGCGATGTGCATTGTTGTAATCTATGATGCTAATCTAGCTTTGATTTTATAGGTCACTGGACTACAAGCATTGAAGTCATTTTCACGCCATTTCCTCATACCATATCAACCCGCAATAAAAAGGGGAACAGTTGAGGAGTTAGAGATGAGGATTGCCGAATTAAATCGGCAATTGAAAGATGCTGAAGATGAGCTCGATAAACTACGGAAGGGAAAACAAAAGGCATAATCATGTCCAATACCCAATCCTCACATATTCCGTTGTCTTTTCTCGAGCTTTTTTCATTTTGTAACCTTTTTTCCGTTTTTGTTGTTGTCATGGATAGCGACGAGCCATTTGGAGCTTCATCGAGGTTGGTTTATCTTTTCCTTTTTCCACTGTAGCATGTTTTACCGAACAAGTTATGCCATATGGCTTATAGCTTCATACCACAGATTGTTTATTGTGCTGGTTAGAGTGTAACAATTGAATGTTATAAATAGGAAAATTAGACAATGATTCAGCAACCGCTGTCTTCAATTTTGTTTCATTTTCCTGGAAATACATCATAGAAGAATTCGGCCACACCTTCAAACGACGACATTAGTAGTGCCGAGGGCGTGTCTAAGGTGAGATGGGGACAGAAGAGCAGGCAGAATAGCGAAGAAGTTATGGGGAATGCGTACAGTTGTTAGACTCGTAGCAACTCAACTCGCGGGAACTACGGAGTTAAGGGACATACTTATTATAAGGGATGTACTTTTTCACATACGGATTTTACTCTTTCACATACGATTTTTATCATACTACCCTGGTTATTTTTTTCATCACTGACCCAATTCATTTTTTTCTCTCCCTTCCTTCATCTCCCTTCACCACCAAAGACAATAACACCAAACCACTACCTCTGTTCACCGACTTCATACCTCGACCACCGTTCCGACCACCTCCGTTCACCACCGAATTTATATCTCTTGTCCTTTCTCCGACCACCGCTCCCACCACGTGCTACGACCACCGTACTGGCCTTCGATGTTCCATACCCGCCTCCTTTCCTCGGATCTGACCGACTACTGGAGGCTGGCGTGGTTACTGGTTGTCGGCTGGGACGATGCCGGTGGTGTTTTTTGGTTTCCTGTTTCGAGTGAATGTTGATGCTTTGATTTTTTTTTTTTTCTAATATTAATTATTTTGTTCTTTTGTTAAATAATAGTAACTAGGTGGAATGCCCTACGATGTACGGGCGCTAGTAACATTCATGTCTGTGTGATTTATAGGGCTGTATATAGCGTCTTATTGTATATAATTTAGTCATTGTGAATATTAATCTAAAAAAAGTCGCTCTATTTTGATACTCCAAAACCACAATATTAATCTACACTTGGCATATTATACAACCAGTTGTATAATCTGTGTTTTTTAATAAACATTTCGAGTTTTGTTCTAAAGAATCCGAGCTATACCATAAAGTTTATGAGCTCACCAACTTAAACATTAAAAAAAAAAAACTTGGAAAACTCTGAAAAATCACATATGAGCTCGGTTTAATATAGGTTGGTTGTACAAATATTATTACACCACTGGAGGTATAATGTAATTCGTGCACTATTAACGTTTAGAAGGTTACTAATATACATCGCATTAGTCACTCTATTGTGAAATCGAAATGAAACAAAATTTCGCGGTTAATGTAATTGATGTGTTAAATTATTATGAGTCAGTGTAGAATAAAAGTTGTGTCATTCGGTAGTAATTATATCAGTTGTATAACATCAAGTAACAAAATTAGCAATTTCATTGTTACACACACCCTGGTTTTAGTTACTATAACACACTATTCTCGGAAACTTGGTGTGGTAGTTTTCCAAAATGAACCTTGATAACTTTTTTTTTTTTTTTTTGACAGCAATGAACCTTGATAACTGGGACGCAACTTTATTAGATTTTCAAAAATTAGATTAACCTACAACTAGCACCAATATATTATAATCTCTAACCATACGACGGTGGAAAAGCTTAATAATGATAGGTAAAATAACCGGTATCTTAATTATTTAGCTTGTTTGTAGACAATATTAGATCTCTAAACAACAAAAAATTTCTTTGACTATCTATAATTAAGATTAATTGCCCTTATAAACCTAACGCAAAATATATAATATGACACCTAATTCGGTAAATTTGTGGATTATTTTAGTTTTTTTTAAGTTAAAAGAAAGGAATAAAATGAAGGGGTGACGGTTGCCGTTTCAATGTATCAAAATAAGTTAAATGATAGTAAAGATAAGATTAATATGGCATAATCAATAGGATGGATTAAATGGGAAAGGAGGGGCTATACGATGAATTATTGTCATTGAATAACCTGTAAACTTCCTAAGATTTTTAAAATCCCATAATTTTAATGGGCAACCAAACAAGCCCTTACACGACTTCTCAAACAAGTCAATAAATATTTCATACCTACTCTGACTCACTTAGCAGTTCTTCCTCCGACTAAAATTAATGTTAAAAATCTGCAATTTTTGAGATTCAAGAGTACCAAAGAGTGGTATGTACTTAATTATCGCATGTTAAATAAATTACGCGAACCCAGTAACTTTAGAGATTAAAGTCTCACTCTCATTGTAATTGTAAAACACACTTACTCAACAATGAATCTCAATCTATCTATAGTCCCATTAGATCATTTAGTCACAATTATGAAGGAAATCTTGACTCTCAAGATGAAACATATCCAGAATATGTAAATATTAAATTTAGTCATAAAATTTAATTGGATCTTATGCATGCAAACAAAAGGAATAA
>VHZZ01001715.1:12234-24440 GCA_009801015.1 Silene noctiflora | reverse complement strand
CCAAATGCTCCAAATATGCATTAAAACACCGAAATGCGGAAGTATCTCATTCTAGCATAAACGACATATAAATGACGTATTCTAGCACGAAAACCATATCAAAGAAACTAAAGGGGAGGCATATAAATTTATATAAATATGACTCATCACGACACAAACACGATGGTTATTGTGGAGACTGCCTCTAGTTTGAAGGTTTCCCCCAGAGTGGCTAGGGCGTCTGCTTCTACATTCTCGTCCCTGGGTATCTGTCTGATGATGAATGGGGCAAATATGAGGGTTAACTCCTTTGCCACCTTTAGATAAGCTACCATTGTGGGTTCCTTAGCTTCATAGGCATCATTGACTTGATTCACTATGAGCTGGGAATCACTGCAGACTTCTAGGTGTTGGATCTTCAGGTACAGAGCTATTTATAGGTGTAATACACCGTATTTTATGACCTTTGAGTACCCCGTCGAGTAGAGGGTACTCTGTCGAGTAAGTACGAATCAGAGTCTAATTGTGTTTTGCTCGTTGGGTACTCGACCGAGTTGAGCCAACTTGATCGAGTACGTTAGTTACTCGATCGAGTAGCTCCGAGTTACGGGTTTTACCCGGTTTGATTTAAAGTAAAGGGGAGAAGTTATTTTATATTATCAATGCATCTTCAAAGCGGTTTTTACTTTTACTATAAAAACTTTCACATTGTTCAACAAAAACTAGATCTACTCTCCCTTTTTACTCTCAAATCAAGGCGTCCGTCCATCGTATTTTGGGGCTGTTGATATCACTGCGATCGTCATGTATCACTGCGATCGTCGTGTTGAGGGTAAGACTTTTGTACCAATTTTATGTTAATTATGTAATTTTGTTTAAACCCTARTTGGGTAAATTGAGGATTTTGGGAGTATTGATGATGATTAGATTGTAATTTTATGATTATGTGATTATAGGAGGTGATTTCGTAGAGGAACGCTTTTTATTCGCTGCTTGTGATTGTTGATCAGTGATTTTGTCTCAGGTGGGGTTTTCCCCACTCAGTTATTGTATATGTGACGATGTGTATATGAGTATGATTGAGATATTGGTTAATTTACTATGTTGGTATGATTTTTATTATGGTTGTGTTTGATGTATGTGGTTTGCGAGGTAGGCCCTCGGCTAAGTGGACTCCATTTGAGGGAATGGCTTAACGCTTTATTCGCCCCGTGTGGTTCCCGTCACAAGGGGGATATTCACATTAAGGATCATGGGTTTTACGCTTTATGATGTGAGCGGGGCTTAGGTGGTAAAGGTTGCGGTCCCCATTGGCAGGGCTACACACTTGGTGTGTAGTCAGATGTATGGTGTTGGTGATGTTGGAGGAGTGTGATGTGATATTATGATTGCTTTATTGTATTATGCAGTAACTGACCCATTATGTGTTTGTATATGTGATGATCCATTCGGGGGTGGTGAGCAGTTGATTGATAGGTATAGCTTGGATGATTCGCGGGTTGCTGGGGAGGGAGTCACCACTGAGTCGCGTAGCTAGTTTCCGTTGTGCTTATGATAGTTTGTTTTAGTACTTTTGGTATTTTGGTTTAGTATTCAGTTTTTGAGACGGATGTACCTCACTTTTAGGGATTTTGGTTTGGAGTTTGTATCACTTAAACTTTAATAGTTAAATGTCGTTTCTTAATGGTTTCTTTTGATCTACTGTACCTCGGGTAACCGAGATGGTAACACCTTTATATGCTAAGATGGTCTTGGTAAGACACCTTGGTATATGGGGGTGTTACAAAGTGGTATCAGGGCAATGATTTTTGAACATGTAACTAATGAATTTAATGAACATAGGGAGTCAAATTAAAATGAACCCGGGTAGGAGTTGTTAGGAGCTAATGCAAAGACTTGGGAGACGTCCTAAAGTCGCGAACTTRCCCTTTCAACTTTGCACCGGTCACAATGGGTGTGTCATAGGATCGCTATCTGTTTCTTATTTATCTTTAATGCATGTATAAAAGATGAGATATATGGTTGAGTTGAATGGAATGGAGGGGATGATAGAAGTATGTGTAATGTGATGTGAAACATGTTATTTGATGATTAATGTTAATGTTTGGATGATACTAGTAGCATGTGGATTGAAGATGATATACGATGCGTGTATATACTCTTAATGTTTGAGTAAAGTTGTATGCAAAGCATGCGGGTAGTGTAAAGTGTTAGCATGACTCGATCGAGTGGAGGAAACTCGATCGAGTAGGGCTGACTCGACCGAGTGGAAGTAACTCGATCGAGTAGGCTTTTGTGATTTTGGGGCAGAGATCTCGTTTCATAGTTACTAGGTCGAGTAAGTGGGGGCTCGATCGAGTAGGGGCTACTCGATCAAGTAGGTGTTTGACTCGACCGAGTAAGTTTTATGTCAGAGTCTATTTGGCTTCTGGAAGTTTAGTTACTCAACCGAGTGGGTGGAGACTTGATCGAGTAGGGTCTACTCGACCGAGTGCGTGTACATACTCGATAGAGTATGTCTTTGTGCGGATTATTTTGCTTTGAGCCATAGTCTATGTTCTTACGTTTGTTTCCTTTCTATAGCTCAAAGAAATGCCGCCAAAAAGATCAGCCGCGTATGTTAAGGCTCAGGAAATGAGCATTAAGGATATTGTCAAAATGATCGAGCATCAAGATGCACTCACCGAGATTCTTAAGAGGTTCGGGAAGGAGAAGGAGACGGGGGTAGACTTTGCCAAAATGAGTACTACCATAGCTCGCTTCAACCCCACAACCTACTTGGGCACGGGTGAGCCAATATTGCTTGATAACTGACATTAGGAGATGGAGAAAATCCTCGGGGTGGTGCATTGCCCAGAGGAGTTCAAGGTGGAATAGGCTGCGTTCTACCTGAGGGACTCGACTGGGGAATGGTGGGACAAGGAAAAGGAGGGAGCGCTAGAGAGTTACCTGAAGCAAGGGGAGACCGCAATCCCGTGGTCTGAGTTCAAGAGGGATATGAGGAATGAGTTTGTTCCGGAGCATATTCGCGGTAAGCTTAGGGATGAGTTCGATTCTTTTGTAATGACTGAGGGTATGTCGGTGACCGAGTACTATCATATGTTTAATGAAAAGTCTAGGTATGCTGAAGATATGGGGTTGACACTGGTCAACCTTGCGCTGAGGTTTGATAAGGGGTTGACTTATAAGATCACGGCTGCCGACGGGGACTCTTTCGGATGTGAAAAAGGTTTATGAGAGGGCTGGGAGAGCTGAGAGATTGGTCGAGCTGGCCAAGGAAACTAGGGAGAAGGGCTCGGAAAATAGGAAGGCCGAGAGTGAGGGTGGTGGCCATGCTAGCTACAAGCGGGGTAACCACAATCAGCCTAAGGCTTATTCGTCTAGATCGGGGTTCAGTGGAGGTCGTGGTGGCTGCATCGGTGGTCCTAACTGGATTATATCGTTCAACTGTGCTGGTGCTGGCCACAAGAGACCTGAGTGCATTAGTGCACCAGGAAGGGGCTTTCAGAGGCAATCTCAGGTTCAGAGTTAAGCAAGGAACCAGCCAGCTGGTTCATGGAGCAACCATGGTGGTCCGAGTCACAATAGTGGTTATAACCGCAATGGAGAAAGTTCCTATCAGCGTCCGGCGGGTAATGTCAACCAGGCATCAGCTGCCAAGTCTACTGCGTCAGCCAACACAGTTCAGGGAGGCGGTCAAAAGAGCAACGGTAAACTTTTCATGATGGACAAGCTATCTGCGGTGGAATATGCACAAGTAGTCACGGGTATCTTTCTTGTTAATAATGTTCCTACTTTCGCTTTGTTTGATTCAGGGGCGTTGCATTCTTTTGTATCGTTAAGTCATGCTAAGTCTTTTGGTTTGAGGGAGTTTGTGTCTGTAAAAGATGAGGTTTTCATACCATCTGGGGAGTTAGTGTCTTGTGGAAAGTTGTTTAAGGGAGTGTCTATGGTTATCGGACAAGTTGATCTTCTTGTTGACTTATTTGAATTTCCATTGGATGGTTTTGAGGTGATAGTCGGGATGGATTGGTTGGGAAAGTACAAATCTAGAATAGACTGTCATCAAAAGAAGGTGTCTTTGAGGGGGCCTAAGGGTGTTAGGGTGTCTTACCGTGGGTTTGTGGTCAAACCCAAAGTCAAGTTGATTGCAGCCATAACCTTGAAGTCTTATCTACGGAAGGGATGTCCTTTGATTCTATGTCATGTGTGGGATAACCAAACCGAGGAGCTTAAAGCATCAGATATACCAGTTGTGGAGGATTTTGAGGATGTCTTTCCAGAGGATATACCGAGGTTGTCGCCGAAGAGGGGCATTGACTTTAGTGTGGAGTTGAAACCGGGAACGAGACCTATATCTAAGGCTCCGTACCGGATGGCACCAAAGGAGTTAGAGGAGTTGAAGAAGTAGTTGGATGATCTGAAAGAGAAGGGATACATTCAACCTAGCGTATCGCCTTGGGGTGCACCATTGTTGTTTGTGAAGAAGAAAGATGGGAGTTTGAGGCTGTGTATAGATTATAGGGAGCTGAACCATGTCACGGTGAAGAATAAGTATCCGTTGCCAAGGATAGATGATCTCTTTGACCAGTTGAGTGAAGCAGGTGTCTTTTCTAAGATAGATCTCAGGTCGGGATACCATCAGTTGAGGATTCGGGAGGAAGACACACCAAAGACAGCTTTTAGATCGAGGTATGATCACTATGAGTTCGTGGTGATGCCGTTTGGGTTGACCAATGCACCAGCGGTGTTTATGAATCTTATGAACCGGGTCTTCAGTCAGTACTTGGATCAGTTTGTAGTAGTGTTTATAGATGATATCTTAGTCTATTCCAAGACTAAGGAGGAGCATGCTGAGCATTTACGATTGGTGTTGCAAATCTTGCGTGATAACCAGTTGTACGCTAAGTTATCCAAGTGCGAGTTTTGGTTGGGGAATGTGTCCTTCCTTGGGCATGTGATCTCTAACGAGGGGGTGTTTGTGGATCCTAGAAAGATATCGTCGGTGTCTGATTGGGAGGCACCAAAGAATGTGGCAGAGGTTCATAGTTTCTTCGGTTTGGCTGGCTATTATAGAAGGTTTGTCAAAGACTTTTCTAAGATTGCTAGGCCTATGACAGCGTTGATGAGGAAGAAAAATAGGTTTAACTGGGATGATAGTTGTGAGACGGCGTTCCAAACATTAAAGGAGTGTTTGACTACAGCATAAGTCTTGGCTTTACCAGAAGGGAGTGAGAATTTTGAGGTGTATACCAATGCTTCGAAGAATGGGTTGGGATGTGTGTTGATGCAGAATGAGAAGGTGATTGCCTATGCTTCTAGGCAATTGAAGTCTTATGAGGAGAATTATCCGACTCATGATATGGAGTTGAGTGCGGTTGTATTTGCTCTAAAGATTTGGAGACAATATCTGTATGGGGTGACCTTTAAGGTGTTCTCGGATCATAAGAGTCTGAAATACATCTTCACTCAAAAGGAGCTGAATATGAGACAGCGAAGGTGGATGAAGCTGATTGGGGATTATGACATAGATATTATATACCATGAAGGGATGGCGAATATGGTGGCAGATGCATTGAGTATGAAGAGTGTGCATTCTTTATGCACAACTATGTCCTTAATGATATTGAGGGATGAGGTGGCTCAGATGAGGATTCATGTGATTCAAAAAGGGGATGCAAGAGGAGATTTGACAGTTAAGCCAGAGTAATATGATGATATTCGGCGCAAGCAAGTCCTTGATTCTAAGATGCAGGAGTGGAGGGCTAGAGTGGAGTAGGGTACAGTGTCTCGATTCTCTATTCATTCTGATGGGAGTGTTTGGTTTGATGGGAGGTGGTGTGTTCCTAAGGATGATGAGTTGAAGAAGCTGATTATGACTGAGGCTCATTGTACTCCATATTCAATACATCTGGGTGGTGATAAGCTATATAAGGACTTAAATAAAACCTTTTGGTGGCCTGGGATTAAGAGGGAGATAGCAGAGTTCGTGGCTCGATGTTTGACTTGTCAGTGAGTGAAGAGAGAGCAGCGCAGACCGCAGGGTAAGATTTAGTCTCTTGAGGTACCGGAATTGAAGTGGGAATCTATTTCTATAGATTTCATTGTGGGCTTGCCGAGGACTCAGCAGTGCAACAATATGATTTGGGTGATTGTAGATCGACTGACGAAGTCTGCTCATTTCATTCCAATGAAGGATACTTGGAGCAAGCTACATTTAGCCAACAGGTATAGGAAGAATGTAGTACGGTTAAATGGGGTACCAAAGGATATTGTGTCGGATCGGGATGCGAGATTTATTTCTCGGTTTTGGCAGGAGTTGTAGGAATAGATGGGTACTACCCTGAAGATGAGTACAACCTTTCACCCTACGACAGATGGGCAGACAGAGAGGACGATTAAGACTTTGAAGAATATGTTAAGGGTATGTATGATGGAATTCGGTGGTAGTTGGGAAGACAGGTTTGATTTGATCGAGTTTTGTTACAACAACAGGTACCATACGAGTATTGGGATGACACCTTTTGAGGCTTTATATGGGAGGAGGTTTAGGAGCCCAATTTGTTGGGATGACAGCACTGAGGCAGTGGTTTTAGGACCACAAATGGTTCAGGATATGGTTGAACAAGTGAGGCTAATCCGACAAAAGATGAAAGCGGCTCAGGATCGACAAAAGAGTTATGCAGATTTGCATCGTCGGGATATCGAGTTCCAAGTTGGGGATAAGGTGTAGTTAATGTTATCACCCATGCGTGGGGTGATGAGGTTCGGTAAGAAAGGGAAGTCAAGCCATAAGTTCATTGGCCCGTATGAGATCTTGGATCGGGTGGGTGAAGTTGCATATCGTTTAGCTTTACCACCAGCTTTGGATCAAGTGCATAATGTCTTTCCTGTATCTCAACTCCGGAAGTATGTGAGTGATCCTTCTCATGTGCTAGAAGTTGACAACATCGAGTTGGATGAGTCCTTAACCTATGTGGAGGTGCCTAAGGAAGTCTTGGATCACAAAGTTCGCAAGACTAGGAATAGGGAGACGGTGTTGCTTAAGGTGTTGTGGTCTAACCACAATATGGAGAAAGAGACTTGGGAGGCAGAAGATGCCATGAAGGAGCGCTATCCTCATCTTTTTGAGCAGGTATGTTTGGTTACGGGGACGTAATCTTGTTTCTTTAAGGGGGTTAGGAAATGATCGCATGAGTTTTACATAAGTTTTGTACAGTTTTGGTCGAGTCTTAAGCATGTTTTTGGTTCGCTAGTGTCGTGTTTTGATTTTTATGTTGAGTTGTAGATAGTTGGTTGTGTGGTTTTGCGTATGTGGAACTTTGTTTTCGGTTTGGGTTTGAACTTCGGGGACGAAGTTCGTTTTTAAGGAGGGAAGACTGTAATACACCGTGTTTTATGACCTTTAAGTACTCTGTCAAGTAGAGGGTACTCTGTCGAGTAAGTAGGAATCGGAGTCTAACAGTGTTCTTCTCGTTGGGTACTTGACCGATTTTAGCCAACTCGATCAAGTAGGCCGTACTCGATCGAGTACATTAGTTACTCGATCGAGTAGCTTCGAGTTATGGGTTTTACCCGGTTTGATTTAAAGTAAAAGGGGAGAAGTTATTTTATATTATCAATGTATCTTTAAAGCAGTTTTTACTTTTAATTTACAAACTTTCACATCGTTCAACAAAAACTAGATCTACTCTCCCTTTTTACTCTCAAATCAAGGCGTCCGTCCATCGTATTTTGGGGCTTTTGATATCACTGCGATCGTCGTGTATCACTGCGATCGTCGTGTATCACTGCGATCGTCATGTCGAGGGTAAGACTTTTGTACCAATTTTATGTTAATTATGTAATTTTGTTTAAACCCTAATTGGGTAAATTGGGGATTTTGGGAGTACTGATGATGATTAGATTGTAATTGTATGATTATGTGATTATAGGAGGTGATTTCGTAGAGGAATGCTTTTGATTCACTTCTTGTGATTGTTGATCAGTGATTCCGTCTCAGGTAGGGTTTTCCCTACTCAGTTATTGTATATGTGACGATGTGTATATGAGTATGATTAAGATATTGGTTAATTTACTATGTTGGTATGATTGTTATTATGGTTGTGTTTGATGTATGTGGTTTGCCAGGTGCGCCCTCGGCTGAGTGGAGTCCATTTGCGGGAATGGCTTCACGCCCTTGTTCGCCTCTTGTGGCTCCCGTCACAAGAGGGATGTTCACATTAAGGATCATGGGTTTTACGCTCTATGATGTGAGCGGGGCTTAGGTGATAAAGGCTGCAGTCCCCACTGGCAGGGCTACACACTTGGTGTGTAGTCCGATGTATGGTGTTGGTGATGTTGGAGGAGTGTGATGTGATATTATGATTACTTTATTGTATTATGTAGTAACTGGCCCGTTATGTGTTTGTATCTGTGATGATCCATTCGGGGGTGGTGAGCAGTTGATTGACAGGTATAACTTGGATGATTCGCGGGTTGCTGGGGAGGGAGTCATCACTGAGTCGCGTAGCTAGTTTCCGTTGTGCTTATGATAGTTGGTTTTAATACTTTTGGTATTTTGGTTTAGTATTCAGTTTTTGAGATGGATGTACCTCACTTTGAGGGATTTTGGTTTGGAGTTTGTATCACTTAAACTTTAATCGTTAAATGTCATTTCTTAATAGTTTCTTTTTATCTACTGTACCTCGGGTAACCGAGATGGTAACACCTTTATATACTAAGATGGTCTTGGTAAGGCACCTTGGTATTTGGGGGTGTTATAGTAGGCCCAGGATTCGGGCTTCATATTCTACTACGTTGTTTGTGGCCTTGAATTCTCACCGAACTACTTGGACAATGAGATCTCCCTGGGGTGATCTTAGGACCAGGCTCACCCCAGCTTCCCTGGCATTGGAGGCTCCGTCCACGTGCAGCTCCCAAAGCTGGTCCCCTTTGTCTTCTTCTAGTCGCATGATGTCTTTATCTGCCTGGCTCTGAAGCTTGGGTCTACACTCAGCTTGTGTGAGATCACTCTAGGGTCTATCCCAACCATGTCATCGTGGGACCAGGCGAAATAGTCCATCTTAGCCCTCAATAGCTGAAGGAGCTCCTGGCGAATTTCTCCGGTACACTCTGATCTAATCAGCACAGTCCGTTCTGTATGCAGCACGTCCAGGTTGACTTCGTCTAGTTCTTCCTGCGGTGGCTTGATGTACTCCTCCTGGATGTGCTGGCTCTGTAATTGTTATGCTGAAGATTTGGCGGCGTTCTTCTAGGCTGGAGATTTGGCCATTTTCTTCAGGGCTACTTTATTGCAATCCTTTGCTTCTCCTTGGTCTCCACGTATCTCTTGCACTCCCCAGGGTGTTGGAAACTTCAAACACTGATGGTAAGTGGATGGAATGGGTTTCATCTTGTGGATCCAAGGCATGCCAAGGATTACATTGTAATTAGAGGGCCCATCAATAACCAAATATCTTACCTGTTTGTTTACTCCTCCAGCGTAGGTTGGAATGACAATCTCCCCTATTGAGTGCTTTGTTTCTCCACTGAAGCCTACCAAGGGGATGGCTTTCCTTTTTAGATCTTCCTCCCTGAACCTCATGCTTTTGAGCGTCTTGAGCATGAGTAGGTTGACAGAGCTTCCAGTGTTTACCAGCACCTTTCTCACGTCGTAATTCCCAATAGAGAGGGTTATGATCAGTGCGTTGTGATGCTACTCTGGAGTGGATCGTGCGTCTGTTTCATCAAAGGTAACTTGTGGCAGGTCTTGGTGGTTCACCCTGCAAGAGGATTCTGGCTTGTCTCATTTGGTCTTGTTGGCGTGCTTCTTTGCTGTTGAGTAGGTCAGACCTCACAGCTCCGAGCCTCCCGTGATGACGTTTAGAATTATGGTGGAGCGTCTGGTAGGACCTGATCAGTGAAACTTATTATGGCACTCTTTGGCAGCAAGTGGTCTAGGTTTCCCTGGTCATAATGATATTTGACCTCCTTCCTTAGAGAAATGCACTCATCGGTGTTGTGAGTGTTGTTGTCGTGGAAGTCGCATTTTTTGCCGGTATCTTTTCCGCTGCTGGAGTATTTTTCTGACTGCGGCTTTGGCCACCTGACCTTCTGTCCTAGCTCTTTCAGAGCTCTGAGCAGGCCGGAAAGGTTGGTGGTGAATCCATACTCGCTTATCCTGGGCGGTTGGTCAACATCTGCTTTCTCTTTTGTGCCTCCGGAAACCCTGTTCACGTTCCTGCTGTAGGGCTTGGACCTTTCACTTTTGTTTTCCACGGGAGCTTTTCTAAACACAAGATCTGAATCTTAGGTTTATCTTCTGGGGCCAGAGTCTTCCTCGAGCCTAATTGCAGCCAGTGCCTTAGTTTGTACATCCTCGAATGTGATGCACGAGTACTTGGTCAGGTCCTTGTACAAATCTGAGTTCTGGTGCAGACCCTGACGGAAAGCTTCTATAGCGGTTGCTATATCACACCTTGGTATTCCCACCTTTTCTTTGTTGAACCTGTTCAAGAAATCCCGGGTGGACTCCTCAAACCTCTGCACTATCCGGTACAGATCGCTGGTCTGCTTTTTGGGCTTCTTGCTGCTGGCAAACTGCTGGTTGAAGGCGTTGACTAGATCTGCAAAAGAGGTTATGTTCCTGTTAGGCAGGCTCATGAACCAGTGCAGAGCTGCTTCAGATAATATGGACCCAAATCCCTTGCACATGCAGGCCTCCTTTAGTGATCTTGTTGCGGTGACGACCATCATCTTCTGCTTGTATTGGTTGATATGGTCCAGAGGATCAGCGGTGCCGTCGTAGAGCATCATGGTCGGAGGTACGAATCCTTTGGGCATGTTGACTGGGGCGATGCTGTCCACGAAAGGTGAATCCGTGTAGCTTTCTCGAGCAGATTTCTCCAAAGGTCTCGGTACACCTGGTATCTTGTTGATCAAGTCCCTCAACTCCTGGTACTGCTGCTCCGAGACAATACATGTTCCTGCAAAAGAGTTACAAACAGGGGGAAAGAAACCGAAAGGGGTACCTCCCAACCAGGCTCCTCCTGAGGTCTGAATAAGTCTGATTGTAATAAACGCCCTGTTAGGGAACCGTTGACAGACCTTGGATTCGAGTTTGATCATTTGGGACCTTTGTTAGAACGGACCTTAAAGACTTTACAGCTTTGGGGTTTGGGAACTCGGTCTAGCAGGGGCTACTAGATCGAGTAGTCTAGATACTCGATCGAGTATAGGGAACTCGATCGAGTGGGCTCGTACTCGGTCGAGTATTTCCTGTTCAGCGTCATATTATATATCCCAAGATTCTAAAACCAAATCAGTTTTTCCTCTTCATTTCTCCTAAACTTAGATCGACGACACATTTCTCCCTACCACCTTTCTTATCCTTCACCTTGGTAATCTATCATGGAGACGGGGACTCGAGTCGGGTTGCGAATCTACCGTCGGTACGCCGGGCATTGGTAAGTCATCATCATCACCGTCATCCTTGTTTTGTTAGGGTTAAATTTGAAAGTGATTAGAGTGTATCCTTGTTGTTAGGTGTTGTGGATGGCGATTTCACGGTCGTAGGATTATGATGCTTATTGCAGATTGCTGAAGGTAGGTTTTCCTACTCAGTATTGTTGATTTAAGTTATGTGTATTGTGTAGTGGTGTAGATGGTTAATATTCTTTTTTGTGTATGTCTGGGGTGCGTCCCTGGCAGAGTGGATTCATTTGCGGGAATGGCTCCACGCCCTTGTTCACCCCTCGTGGTTCCCGTCACAAAGGGGATGTGCACATTAATGATCATTGGGTTATTCGCTCTACGTTTTTGAGCGGGGCTTAGGTGGTAAGGCTGTGGTCCCCACTGGCGGTGTGGATTACTGGTTGCGACTGGTAATCCTTCAGGACAACACAGCGATGTTAGTCATGTGGACGGGCAAGTGAAGGAGTTGGAGTTATGTGTATATTCGTTATGTCGGTGTGTTTGTCTTTAATTACTGATCTTGTAAGTTGATGTTTGTTTTCTCCTTGTGGTGTGTCTACGGTGATCCTTTGGGTGAGCAGTTGTCTTAGCAGGTTTTGATATGGTTGTCTGGATGCTTTGGAGGGACGCGTCTTTCACCGAGTTGGCATGTGAAGTCACCATGTAGTTGAGTAGATGTATCAGTTGTACTTTCTTTGTAATGAGTTAACATGTAATTACACTTTAAATGTTCTTTTATTGACGTTTTGATATACTATTCCTCGGGCAACCGA
>VHZZ01001714.1:48698-66026 GCA_009801015.1 Silene noctiflora | reverse complement strand
ATTCTCTTTGATTAGTTTTCCATTTCAATTTTTTTTATATCAAAATAAAATGGAGTAAAATATTAAATACTAATAAAGTGGCGATTTAAATAATACCCTCAAAAATAAAATCTCTACATATACCGCGCAGTGTCGCGGGTTCTATACTAGTAAAATGAGTAAGCACTGAATGACGAAATAACTTCTATTTTTGGAAGAAATTTAAGATTCATATTGATGAATTGTTGAGTTATTATGAAGAAATTTATAAATAAATGTATTATATACGGAGTATTTAAGAATTTACATCATTATTTGAAGTTTTGTGTTAAAAAATCTAAAACATTTTAAATGATCCATGTCAATCTTCATATACAAAATCTTTAGTGAGACGGTCTCTCAATAACGTTATTGAGAGACCTCTCCCAGGGGGAGAAATTTATTTAATTCCTATTTTTGATGTTACTACTGATCTCCATATAACGGACTCATCAATTCATTTTAATCCTTAACAGGATAAAGATGAATAAACTTTTTAAAATAAATAAAATAGAAGTGATAGAAGTAAAAACGGATATGAATAGCATACGGCCTCGTCCCACCACATCTCACACCATTTGCCATTAAAAGCATCCTTAGCTTACAATATGAATTTGTATACGATGACTCAATAACCTCAACACGTGCCCACATTATAATCCAACACGTGTCACCGACCAACAACACGTGTCACCTCCCCACAAACCCGACAACCTTATATAAACCAACCAAAAACCCACTTCATTTACTACAAACTAAAACCAAAAAAAAGAAAAACATCAAAGCAAAAAACCCAAACCCTTAGAAAACGAAGATGGAGTCTGCAAAGCAAAAGACAGCCGATGTCGCGGCCTCGGCCAAGGCGGGAATGGAGAAGACAAAGGCGACGGTTGGGGAGAAGGTTGATAAGATGAAAGCAGGTGACCAATTGGATAAGGATGCGGCCACCTTAAGGAAGGAGGAGCGTCAAGATGATGCCGAGATGCGAAAGCAACAAGCTCATGCTCATAATGAAGCTCAGAAGGCGGCTAATACTACTACTACTACTCGTACCGGTTCTACTTACTAAATTTGGTTATTTTGTTATAGTGTTATATATTAGTTATATTATTACTTCGTATTAGTGGTAATATAGCTATTTCTGTACTTGTATTTTCTTTTTTATTTTACAAGTATGTGGCTGTCACCGTGTTAGACATGGGACAGCTAATTAGGAGGAGTGTCTTGTGAGTGTGTTATGATCTACCGGGTTTTCGGTAGATATTATGGCTTGTAAACTTGAATAAAATTTCCTTTCTTTGTAATCTTTTATTATCGAGTTATCACTCCCTTCGTTTCAATCATTTTTTAATTTATCTAAATTGTAGTTCTCGTAAAGACCGGAAATTAACTCGTACACCCGACCCGAGTTATGGACAGGTTAAAATTGGCTCGCTTTCTAGGTTATATAACATGCAAAGTGTCAAATGAATTAAATAAGTTAATTTAAATATTAGTTTACTGAATATTAGTCAATTTAATTAAACAAGTTACGACTTACGAGTAATTGAAATGGCCTCCCATTGAGATTTTGGGCCGGGAAGTTCTGAACTTCAACGAGATTTGTATTTCTAGAAGAAGACGAAAGGATAACTATTGGGCCACAGTTTTGCATCAATTCAATGCGGATATTGGGAAATGTATTTATTTTACTCTTTTCAGTAGTCGAAAACAAAAGGTACAATTTTTTTTATTATAACACGGGTTTAACTCATTAAATTAATTTCAATATCTAATGTTAGAAAGGCAAAATAGCTGTGAGTTTTACAAATACCTTTCCGTTATAAATAATGGAAAATGATAAATACAGCCCTAAGGGCTGTATTTAAGAAGCCAAAAAAGGAAATAAATACCTAATATATGCATTAATTGCATCGGTGATGTGTAATTTGGTTCTTAATTCCAAAATTAATACCAAATTTGGAAGGTATTTAATGCTTAAATACAACCCTAAGGGCTGTATTTATCATTACCCATAAATAATATATATTTCGGATCAACATATTAGTGACTTAATATTCACAACAAAGGGTCGGATTACTTTGTAATGTCTTATTAATATTTAATTAGAGTATATCTGGAACAAATGCAAACAGCCCTCAATGCTTGGGTGTACCCGGTTTAGCTTCCTCGTCCAATTTGAGGTCAAACACAAAATTCGTCTAAGAACGTGGTCCGTTTTTTGGTCCAACTCGATGCTAGGGAGAGTTTTGGACATTTTTGTCTTGGATAAGTCATCTTGATAAGGCTCGCACAAGAAGTTATGGACAAAACTCCAACCGGGTGCAAGCTAGTCTCGGTTTTGAGCAGTTTGTAAATACGTTGCTTTCAACCTTCCTCTTTTGTGTAAGCAAGTTCTAAAGCTCTTTTGACTGCTACAAGAGACCCTACATGGTTTACAAGAGGCTTCTTGGCTGCTACTTATGCATAAATAATCACTAGTACAAGTCAACAAATATGAGGTTGTTTTATTTGTTTACTTTCATGCTTTTTACTTTATGTCGCTTTCATTTCAGCATTGTGTAAAGACTTGTGTAAAGACTTTAGCTCCTTTGCAGCCCTTTTGTAAGCCCTTAGATTGTGTATTAAGATTGGAAGGTCAAGATTGCAAGGCTTGGTCTATATAAACCAAGCAAAGCAYATGTAACAAATCAGATTGGAGTTATGAAAATATGAGGAGTTTGAAACTCTAAGTCCTTTGTTTAGGGCTTGGACCTTTCATCTTTGCTTAGTGCGAGAGAACCTCTATTTGTTTAGTGCTTTGGAGCGGAGTTGAGTCCTTGCTTCGTTATATAGTCTACGTCATATCCTAGGCTTAAACAAGCTTCCCAATCTTGTTTAAGTCATAATCTTTCATTTTTATGTTGTTCAAAAATCAGAAATAAACACTCTCAAAACAACCCATTTTGCATCGTTTTGAGTGTTGCTAGAAACAGCCCCTTTTGAGTGTCATTCAGGTCCATTTTCGCTTCAATATCGCCTTAATAAAATATCTAAATAACCTTTTCTTTTTGTATAAAGGGAGTTACTACTCACAAAAATGATTTCAATGCGGACGGGGCCTGAACTCAGATCATCACTCAGTACCACTTTTCAAGAATTTATCGACAAAACCAGTTGACATCTCAAGTAACCTTATTTACATGACAAGCTTGTTATCAACTTATTTTCGAAATTCGCCCACTCATACTTACAAAAAATAATGACTAATAAATTAACTCGAGAAAAAATGAAGAATATTACAAATTCTTATTTAAGACGATACATTTATTTTAAATTTAAAATCAGTTTAATGGGAAAGAGAAAATAAAAGTAATATCAAATTAGAAGCAAAAAAATTGCATATAGTATCATCTACAGAGTACCTAAATATTATATATTTGATCTGTTTTAATCTTAAGATAGATGTAACCGTCCCCGAAAAGATCAAAAGGAGTGTGAATGAAAATTGAAAACCGTTTTGGGCACCGATCTACTGAAAAAGAGAGACGAGCATGAGCATGAGCTACGGCAGCGGACACTTGGCCCATGAGTTAACCGCAGGGCAGCATGTGGCTCATTCTTGTCCTCGCAAATGTACTTTATCCGTATTAAATCGTCTCTTTAATTCGAATTTGGAACAAGAGCACCTGCACAGTTGCGTTGTTAAAGCCGTAAGTCAAAGTCTTTCTTATCATCGTGATTTTTTAAACATGAGAAATGGCCCACAAAAAAATTACCAAAAATGTAAATAGATAACTATTCAAAGATACAGCCAAAATGCAAATAGATAACTATTGACCGAAACGGACAGAGTAATGTTTAAAAAAAAAAAATTAAAATGCGGTTGCATTTCTAGAAAAATAAGTTTATATATATATATATATAATATATATTTAGGTGTTGTTTGGTTATCATTTCAATTTATTGGAAAACTAAAATTCCATGAATTATAAAAGGGAAAGATGTTTGGTTGTCAATTTTTTTGAATGCCTACAAAATGGTGTAACTGAATGACCTAATTCCAGTCGAATCCGTCATTTCTGTCATCGTATTTGTCAAATGCTAATAGAAAATTCTTAAATTTATATATTTCGGTTTCTTTTTTCATTGGGTTTAAGAACAAATATACTGTATTATATTCACACTTAACATAAAGAAAAATACAAATATTCTTTGTATCTTTGTAATATGTATTTATTGTTTATAATGAGTATAAAATGAAAAAAAGGTATCTATATAAATTAGCGAGACGAAAATAACTTTGACTCATGCTCAATATTTTTACAAAAATTAGATGTGAAAACAAAAACATATGAATATATATTTCATTGTTTATTTTTGTCGATGTAAAATACGATTTTATTATCCACTAATCCCAGCCTTACTCTAAACAACCGAAAAAACAGCTTAATCATCTGTTTAACAGCAAAACATCATTTTCAATTAATTGATTTCTCTCAAATTTGTAAGATAATTTTGGTATTAACATAACAACAAAAGATGCAGACGGGTAAGAAAGCCGTGGAATCGGTGAAGGAAACGGCCACCAACATTGCGGCTTCCGCCAAGTCCGGGGTGGCGAAAACAAAGGCGACAGTCCAAGAGAAGGTTGACAAGATGTACGCTCTTGACGACTTTGAAAAAGTCTTAGCAACCCAATGTAAGGAGGAGCGTATTGCTGAGGCTGAGCACCGCAAGCAAGAGGCACGACTCGCTGCTGGTGCTGCTAGAACCGCCAATATCTCCGAAGACTCCAGGACCGGTGGACCGAATTAATAAATTTTAGGCCCACCAAACGTCGGATATACCGTCATGGGGGTGACAGCCAACTGCTAAGTCCACCATGGCTATATTCTCTTAATGTTTGTTCGATACCATTAAACAGAGCATGTTATCTACCGATAGATTTTCAATTTGCGACAATGGTTGTTAATCATTTCGAGTAATGGAAAATCTCTTTAAGACGTTTTGTAAACAAATATAAACATTATTATCGAGATTAATAAGATGCTAGGCGAATATTGTATTAACACCGGTGTTTTATTTTTAAATCGTGACTCGTAAGTAAAATTACGAGTATTACAAATGATGCTTCTAACTCGAGACTTCACGAGTCCGGTGATACAGTAATACCAACACTGATTAAAAAAAAACTTTCGGGATGAAAATTTCAACCTCAACCACTCCAAAAACCAGATTTTTAAAGAGGTTTTTCCCTAGTTTGGACGGAACAGGGGACTAAAAACAATGCAAGTCAGTAACTTGGAACCCTAAGATCGAACCAGTATATATTAGCTCTGGTACGGGTTGGTCAGGACCCAGTGACCGGTCCAGTTCAATCTGGACCACTATTTGAACACCTTGAGCTGCTAGAGTCATTTACAAAGTGTACGGCTCTGGGATGAAATTGTCGGAACTGAGGTAACCGCTAAACTGCAGAGGAATATCACCCATACAGGCTACAGCCATACTGAATAAGATAAGTGCCCAAACTCCGGATTACAGGTATAATGTAGAGAGGCAATGAGTCAATTCATTAGTAACCCTAGAAATAAACCTTAAGAGACAAACGCATCAAATATAACCACATAAATCTAACTACGAGTATCAGACTGGGGATAAAAACGAGAAAATCAAACGAAACCTAGAGTAAACAAGCAAAAGAACAAACATCTAAATTCAACTTAGTCATGCCAACACCTTGGCAACATTTCCCCATTTACTGCAAAGTCGAGAATCGAGACCAAGCTTCACAAGCCAACTAAACAATACCATGGGGACTCGAACCCAGCTACAAAAATTGTAATTAGACACTCACACTGCAGACTTGCGAAGCTCAGCTTCCCCATGAGCAAAGTGGCATTTGTCCCCAAAAGTGCATGTCCCCTTTGTAAAATTTTCGCAAATCTTCGTTTTGAAGTTATTTGATTGCGGACCATAGGCTGGAGTTGGACCCCCACGGCCTTGACCGTGACCATGACCATGACTGTGACCCTGACCTTTGCCTGGACCTCCAGAACTCACGCTAGCCACGAGATCCCGAACCATGGCAGTTGCCATCTTGATCTGATCAAATGACCCTTGGAGTTCAATGTTCTTCAAGTTAGGATTAGACTCGTGATCCCTTATGGAAAGCTTGACACCCGTTTGGCGACTAATCTGTTTTGAGTTCACACCACTCTTTCCGATGATGGGTCCCACCATAGCAGAGTCGACCCCGATCTTAACAGTTGCGCTTTCACTCTCACCGAATCCAGTAGCAAGACCTCTAGGGGGAGGTGGGTAGCGACCTTGCATTGGCGGACCCATAGCATAACGGTCTTCGAAAGCTGGAGCAACTGGCTTGTTTAATTCCCATTCACCATGGGCATAATGGCATTTGTCTCCAAACTTGCAGCCTTCAGCACTGCTAAATCTCTTACACATGCGGGATTTGACAGTGGGAGAAGGGCCATTTGGTGCCTGAGGTGGTGGACCAACATTTGACATTGAAGGCAGGTTCATCATTTGTGCAACAGCATTGTAGCCACCTGGAACATGGTGGAGGAAGTGACAGCTCTCTCCAAATGGACATCCAGAAGTGCTGCAAAACCACAACAAAGTAAAAAAAGCCAAATGAAACAAAGCTAATTTCATGAAACCTACAAAATTACAATTATTTTATGAGTAAAAGGTATCCTACAAGGCCTTTGTCCATACAGAAATTGTTAAATCACTCAAGTTACGTAAACTCGCCTTACACAAGTACTCCCGCTGATTCAATACAAGCCCCAACTAGACTTACTATGTGTCGAGAACAAAGTCAAATGGGGCTAGTTCATTGAAATGGAGGGAGAGTTTTTTAGATGGGAGGTAGACTATTTGTTCTGGAAGTCTAATCTTATCACTACACACAGACTGCAAAAGTATCAAATACTGTAAGCATACAGTTTGAATAACAACACTGATAGACAGCCTGCATGCAATGATAGAAACAAAAGTATCGTATCCCTGGTTGCTAAATGAACAAGCCTAACTTGGATTTACATGATCAAGCGATAATAAAAAGGCAATAATTGTCATCATCCAGATGTGAATATACAATATGGTGGATGCAATGCCCACTAGGGCTCGTCTAACAACTCCCCAATTTTTACACCTTCAAAAAACTTGCGAGAGCATTTACCCTTTCAACTAGGCTGGGCTGAAAGAACCGACCTAATAAGCCTCACTCATAACCAAAAGCAAACCAAAATTATACAACCCTGTCATCATCTGAAACCCAAGGTAACCGAAACTAACTCGAACTAAAACCGAACATTGGGGGACATAAAATTGAATAGCCCTGAAATATTCAAAATAACTATTTGAGGCATATTTGGGATTACACATCAAGAATAACAAAATCATAATGGTCATGACCTGCAATGCTATCAATCAAATCCGACAAACTAAATTTGTAATCACTGGTCCACTGACGCAGAAATAATCTCGCACTACATGACTGGTACGCGAAAATGACAAGACAGGGAGCAACTTGTACCTTAAGTGATCACATACCCAAAACTTGAAAAAAAAACGTGAGCCAACCTATTAAACATACGGCATCCAACGGAAAGGAACCGACCAGATATAAAAGACCCGTTTAACTCGACTAATCACAATTCAGATAAACTTGAAAGCAAAAACTTTCTCCTCGGCAAACAAAAATTGATGACAGAACAATAACTTACACGGTTATACCTAGCAGATGCATCATTCATATGTCAAAGCAGCGTATACACATTACAAGGCAAGGGAAGTGTAATATCATTTTAGCAAATGAATCCATAGCAAACCCAAAAAAACTTTCCAAATGAGTCCATACAAAACGGTACTTCATATTGCTTATTGCGGATCTCAAATTTTCTTGTTAATATTTTCCATGTGCCAATTGAAATAAACATTAACCACCAACTTAAATCATCCCCTCAATAGTATCGCTCACTAAAGATAAGAGGATGAGATTTATCAACACATCCTCTCTATAGACAATAAACTCTGCCAAATTATCTTAATCCAAAACCAAGAGCAAATGTTTTGTTCTCAACTCTCAATTATGTGCAAGCACACAATTCAATTGCATGCTCATTATTTTGAGCGTAGTGACATTCCACGGTATTAATGATTCACTCCAATTGATCTAATTACAATTTACAATTTAAGCAAGATTGAGATACAAATTTAATATTATTAGACATTTAGATAGGTAAAGATTTTAACCTGAAGAATTTGGTGCAAGGCTTTGATTTGCTTCCTATACCACTTGAATCCATTTCTGTTACAAAACATTAGTTATTTTATTTGA
Organism: Silene noctiflora; assembly: GCA_009801015.1. Taxonomy (NCBI): domain Eukaryota; kingdom Viridiplantae; phylum Streptophyta; class Magnoliopsida; order Caryophyllales; family Caryophyllaceae; genus Silene; species Silene noctiflora. The sequence continues at coordinate 57,661 of VHZZ01001714.1, read as the reverse complement.
GTCAGACATCCTCATTTGCTTGCTTTGAATAAGTCAAAAATCATTGAAGGCTTAAGTGTAGTTATGTTGCATATGGCTTAATATATTAAATCATTACCTTCAACATAAAATGATAGATATCACATAGCGGACACCGATAACATTATTAACATGCCAATAAGAGGCTTATAATGACTTCAACATCATTAGGATAAAGACTGTAGAATGTTTATGATTTGCACTTTGTTGTTTGATTCCCGACGTAGAGTAGTGCTTTATTATATTACCATAAGTGACTTGGAATCAGTTGGTGTGTTTAACACTTGGTCATTGAGGATTTAAAACTTTGCTCATGATATATATTAATAATAGCAACCAAGCATATGATTTACCTTTCTTGATTATGTTACTGGTGCAGAGTTAAGAACTTGAATTAGAATTTTACATTAGAACAGCAAAAGCACAAAAGAACATGTATCAAAATATGTACGCGCACAAGCACATATATGTACTCACTAACATTCACTTAACCCTTCCACAATACAAAAAGATCACCAAAAAATAGTTCTTGTCCGAGACAGATACAGACAATTTACTCATGTAGCACCACTGGCGTGTAACAGTATGAATCATCATCTTCTGTTACACAATTCACAACTTAACCACGGCATTAGGCAACAACGCCACTGAACAGAAACAGAACACAGACAGACGCACAGAGACACGCTCAACACTTCTAACAGAGTAACAGCACCCTAAACCACATAAGCAGTATTCATGCTCATGAATTACAACAAACAAGTCGATTAACAGTCAACACTTCCAAAGCTGGTGCATGGAAAACTAGCACTAATACAAACCCATCAAAACAAGATTACAAGCAAAATTCATAATACTCATGCTTGCATACATATGAACAGTAGAAAATAAATTGCTCTCCCTAAATTACAGCATTCTAGTAGTAGGCAACTGAACAAAATACTCCTCTAAATTGTTCCCCAAAAAATTCAAACCCCCGAATTTTGAAAAGAACAGTCTTTCCAGTCTCATCTAGGCAACTGAACACGATACTACTCAAAAGGGTATGGTTGCATACATATGAAGAGTTGATGATCATTGACCGTGCAGGCAGGCTCCCCACCCCTCAATCCCCAATTGTTACCTTCGTAATAATTGTACTATGTCAAATGATCAAACCCAACCCTTTATTTCCTTTGTCCTGAGTGTTCAAACACAACCCCATAATTATACCACTAATTATTTCGTCCTAGCGTTCAAACCCGATCCTCTAATTATTTCATCCAAGCGTTCAAACCCGACCCCCTAATTATTCCTTCCAAACATTCAAACCTGACGCCCTAATTACTCATGTTCAAACCCGAACCCCTAATTATTTCGACAACTCCGGTCGCTTCCCTAATATTCTGTCAAGCGTTCAAACCCGACAGCGTAATTATATTGCGAAGATGAACTCGTCGGATCTTGGAATAACATCATATATAATTACAAAAACCAAAGCTAAACAAAGGAAGTGTATTGAATCTAATTCATGCAACTTAATACTACATACAATGATTCAAGCATATAAGTTCAGATCTACAACAGAATCACAAAATTACTTCGAAACCAAAATACACAATACACAAATTATAACAGTATTAAATTATTAATACACATAATTAGCATTCATTAACTACAAACAAAAAAAAAACGAAAAAGAATAATAATTGGAGAGAAAGAAATAAAGAACGAACCTTGCTTATGCTTCTTGAATCCGCCATTAGAGTTGTGAGGACCAGAATCTTGTCTTCTTTTACGAGTATCCATGGAGTTGAGAAATTAGGTGAATTGAGTTGGAAAATCGAGAAACCCTAGAAAAGAGGGGAAAATTGAAGAGAAGGGAAGGGAATAGAAGAGGGTTTAGAAAAAGAGATAAAATTGGTGAAAGATGAGTGTGACTTGTGCGGTTCTTGGGCTTTTGTTTTGTTTGGTTTCTTCAGTTTTTAAGTCGGTTTAATGGTTTAGTGCTCGACTCATGGATCTCATGACAGTTTGATAGAGTATTATGGAAAGATTTTGATACAAATTCCAAATTATGGAAAAAATAAATAAATAAATAAATAAATATTTACGTCAACTGGTTAATAATTAGGAAAATACTTGTGGAATAACGTCCTCCTTACCCTAAAAGGTGGGGGATTAAAATGAAAATGAGGAGGATGGTATTTATTTTGGTCATCATCCCGAAAAACACAAGTATTTCTCTAATAATTATTTGTTGTATTTGGTAAAAGAATTGAATGAGTGACTTTGTAAATTTGGACTATATAAATTAAAAAATTATAAAAACTTCGACTTGCATATGAAATCATCCACGGTCTTGTAAAAGATGAGAGTATTTAGGTGGAAGTGCAATAGAGAGTATACCAGTGATTAAAAAGAATTTATTATTACTTTGTATTGGATATATTATATATACTTTGAAATGAAATAAATAAGCATAGGTGAAATGATTAATTTATTATTTTGGTTATTACAAAATGAAAATTAAGTTATGAAAATTCAGGAGTGTGTCTTCTATGCAAACAACTTGCATTTCTTGTTGGTCACTAGACCCGTTTTTTGTCCATCTAAATGGTTGGTCGTATTAATTAGTTTTCTAGTGATCGATGGCCAACTCCTCTGGCGTGGGTTGGTTTATGACTCTCACCCAAATGTCGGACTTTGATATAGATTTTTAATAGGTGAATCGAAGCGTGGCGGTAAATCTCATATATAAAGACCAAGACTTAAGCTCGATCTCTCACGTTCACACCCATACACGGCCGTAGAAGGCCCGCCTCAAAACGCGAGTCCGACGTCAATCTCTCACGTTTGAACTTTGGGATTAGGTATGGATGTAGGAGATCTACATTCAACTCTTTGTTCAGATGTCCTAGATCTACATTAAAGTCCAAATAATGATTTTTTTTCCTTTTAAATCCATTCTCATATTGATTGAATCATTGTCATTGTCACATAAATTTGTTGAAACTATTGGTTCATTATTTTGTTCCACGTAACTAAAATATATCGAATTTATTATTATTCTTGTTATTAAATTAATGCGAAAGACTATTAGCGAAAGTATATTTAAAAAACTCAAGCGCAATGTCGAAAAAGTTAGAGATGTAATTAGAGAGAGACGAGTGCTGAAGAAAGATATCCCGTACTCACATTTGTCCCACCACCCACGAAGGGTGAATTAATATTCAATTATTTTTTCGTAGTACATAGTGATTCTCTTAGAAAAATCTTTTAATAATTTCAAATATTATTCTTTTCAAATAAAACTGACTTATACAGAATAAAAAATAAAACTAAACTGTCTGAGAAAGGATGAGTTAGGCGGCACACAAATGAGGGAAAAATGGATCAGACGGGTCCATACAAGACGGGTGCAATTAGTACTCGATACTCCCGCCACCATCTCAATGACATTCCTAGATTAAATTGTAGAAAAATTTGACAACACGATGTAAAACCCGACCTAAACTAAGACCTGTAGCCTCTAGCAGTCTAGCCCAAGCTGCCCAACTATGTGACTGTGTCTTTGGATCTACTTATACACCAAGATCCAAAAACCTAATCGTGGATTCCCCCTTAAAACCTCAATTTTAAAATTTAAAATCCAAATAATCCAAAAACTCTCCGCTCCTCCATCTCACTATCTCTGCCCCCACACTCTGTATCACCAGCCAAGATTCTTGCGGAATCTACGCCCACTAAAATCCCTAATTAATTAATTAATTAATAATCATTATTTCCCATCAACTCGAATTCTAATTCAAATTACTTCAAACCGTCTTAACTTAAAACGTATCCACAAAACCGATTTAAATAAATCGCCCCACCAGGCCACCATATATACTCCTCCACTCAAATGAACAAAACCCCTAAATTCCACAAACCACAATAATCCTACACAATTTTGAAACCGTCAGAAAAAAAAAAAAACCCAAATCTTTCAAAATGAAAGCGTCACTAAAATTCAGAGAAGAACAAAAACCTTTATTCAAATCCAAAATACCCATTTCGATTTTAGGGTTACCTTTCCAATCTGGTATAACTGCTGGAAATTCAAAGGAATTATCTCTTTCGATTGCAACATTCTTTGATTCCGGTCCATCGTTTCGTGTTTCATATCGTCCAAACGATGCGTTTAACCCGTTTTCGTTGACGATTAAGTCTGGAATCGGGCACTTTGGATCTCCATTCAAAGCGCCCATGACGATGTCTGCTGAATTCAATTTCTTAGGAAATAATAGTGATAATAATAATTTTTACAATAATCCGAGGTTTATGATACATTTGAAGCCTAATTTTGGGGATTTTTGTGTTAAGAAATCGCAATCGTCGGTGATTAGCGATTTTAAATCAGGGAAATACGTAAACGGCGTCGTTTATGAGGAGGATGATGGGGAGATTGTTGACAAGCCGAAAATGACGAGTTTGCCCTTGAGGAAGATGGTGGAGCGTGCTGTGGCTGGGATGGAGGTAGGGGCAAAAACGTCATTACCGGTTCGGAACGGTGTCGTATTGGGGTTTAGGTGGGGGGTTAAGTTTCCAGCTGATGGGCTGCGGAGTTGGTTTAGTGGTCCAGCTGGTGGGAATGGGTTGTCTATGTCGTTTTCGCCACGTGGTGTGCCGTTATTGGTGTTGAATAAGATTGGGATTGAACATGTGGCGAAAGCGGATAAGAACGAAGTGGTTGTTGAGGGAGCGAATGTGGTTGCGACGCGTAGCAGTGGAAGTGAGGGTGCTGAGCTGGCGGAGGCGTGTTTTGGGATGAAGAGGGAGCTTGAAACGCTGCGGTTCGAGAATGTTGGGTTGGGGAAGGCATTGGAGGAGTTGAGGGTGGAGTTTGGCCGTGGGAAAGGGGATGGTGTTGGTATGATTAAGGGTGAAGTGAGTAATTAAGAGTTAATTACTCTCTAGATTATTGCTCTTGTTTCCTAAACCTTGTGTTTCGGTTTTTTGTCAGCGAGAACGATAAATTCATCTTCTATGTGTATATAATGCTCTATGTAGTGGTAAAATTATGAATTTTGCTGTTTTGATATTAAGGAATTGCATTAATGTGATATTAGTCTTGTTGTATTACGTTTATCGTTACTGAGGGCATCGTTACTGAGGGCTTTCGTTGCATCCCGGGAGCAAAATGCAATACAGTAGTGCAGTACCAAAATCATGACAGTAGTTAAACATTTCAGGAGCAAGTATTTGTGACTGCATAGACCAGAGGACCGTCTTAAGGCGAAACCAGCTGAGAAGATCTTTTACCGTGGCATATCAACATGTTAGTAACAATAAACGAAATAAACGAAATACAAGAAGACTAATATCACATATACAAAGAGTCTTGTTGCACTAACACCAGCTGATAAAGCGTCACTCGACTGTAGACATGAGTCTTGTTACCAGATATCGCCATCTGCTATGTAACTCAGCTTTGAGATTGCATCGAGTAGTGCCTTTTCATGTTCCTGGAATTCACATTAATAAATAATTACTCGTACCAGTCAAACTGCAGAATGTAAAAAAATTGCCTGTTCATGGTCTATTGCAGAATGAAAAATGGCATACCTTCAATATTTTCGACGCTTTCTCGATCTCAAGACGATCTGGATTACTTGCAGAAACCACCTTTTCCACCTGGTTTTTATGAAACAAGCACAGGAGCAAAAGCAATGAAGCAGATTGCACATATAATCTTTTAGACATTTAATCTATAAACACAGTCTAGTTATGCCCGGGTCAAAAGAGATCTGTACCTGCTTAATTAATATGTCAGTGTGGAGTAGTTTGATATCATCTGGCATGTTTCTAACAATGTTCATCCCTCTAGTATCTGGAACAGCACCAGTGAAGTTCTCTCCAGGGCCCACTCTACGAGATGATCCATGCTCCTCATTAACCCATCGTATGTTTGTAGAAGGAATCTAAGTTCACCAAAGTTTCCGTTTAATAAAACATAATATTGTTGCAATCTTCTTTGACCTGATAAAAAGGGACGGGCATACAAACCATACGACTATACGAGCTAACAATTCTCATTCGAAACGTAGTAACAAAATGATGGGTCTTAAGTACATGTGATCCCTCAGAAGTCCTACATTTCAGCTGATGGAATGGGCAAAAAAGATATACAGCTTCATAGAAAGACCAGCAGAAATGATTTCTGTTTGACATAAAACTTTATCATAATCCACAAGAAGCCCAAAAATCTTGTTGCATTACCCAAGTGCCAAAACATGAGCATACGCCAACTGGCCCATTTATCAGTCCCTAGTAAAGTTGTGCAGCAACTAACCATTTGAATTTAACGGGAAAACATACCTAAAACAAAATTATGAGTTTAGACATGACGCTCACCTCCATGATATTAACCCATTCAGAACACTGGTGTGGTGTATTCATACCATACACTAAAGCATGTCGTCCCTGAAAAAATATTGACGACGTAGTAAGAATGGATGTTGCCCTGGTTATACCGAGTCTAGGGCAGTGCAAACATACATCTGATGAATTGTAATTTGTAATAACAGCTTCATTGAAATGGTTGTCAGCAGACCACCTAATCAATACTTTCCGTCCTATCAACTGGTCACCACTGCCTGGTATAGGAGTTTCATGAGCCACTTGACTATTATATGGGAACTGCATGGGTATAAATACGGAGAGTCAAGCCACAGAACAATAAAAGAGGTGATCAAACAGAGGAAGGTAAGTTATTCAGCAACATCATTGATTGGATGTGGCTAAGTTAGCTTCACTGACCTGTCTAGGTTTTCGACCTCGGGATGCCACAGCTGGACCTGTAGGTGCAGGCGGTATGGGTGTTACATGAGGAGGAAGAGGTTGTAATGTTCGTGGCTTCTTCCGTGAAGAAGGCACAGTTGGACTGGGGACCTCATTAATTGGATGTGATGCAATTAGGTGACCCCCTGCCTGCCTCCATTCCCTAAATAAAGTGTCATATAACACATTGTGTCACACAGAAGAAATCAAGAAACAAGAGCATTTTAACAGCTCAGCAATTGCAACCATCCTGTTCTTTACTGGCAGAAACATATGTTACGCAACCAAAATGTATCAAGTGTAGCCTAAAGTGATATTTGAAGTTTCAACATTTATAAACTAATGTATTACATGACTTGTTGTCTACTAAGGAAATCTAATACTGCATCATATTCAACTACTCCATTACCCCTTCACCTTTTCGAAATTCTCGCAAAAATTTGCAAATGGGGCTAATTGGGTGAAAACTGAAAAGGAGGGAATATCTTGAAAGAGAATAACACGTTACTAAAAATCTGCTGACAGAGACAACACACGATAACAAATGGCCTTTTATTTCCTAGGTACACATGATCCCCCGATTAACAAGTGATTATGTGAACCACACACCCTAATATACAGCATTTGCAGGTAGCGCTGCCATTTAGTACTAATAGTTATCCACAGACGAAAGGCACAGACAGAAAATTGAAGGGGGAAATACAAAAATGTTCACAAAAGTGAAAATACAAGCTCAACTTCCTCAACAAAAAGCTTGTTCCAGAACAGCAAGTATATATTGTCATTTCATCAAAGAGACAACATAAAAATAACAAATCCCCACCTAATACTGCGGATGGTATCATCATTATTGACACTAACAAGAAGCTCTCTGTGTTCATCATCTGATACTCTCAACTCTTTTCTGAGTTCTGTTATCAGACCTTCCTTTTCCTGAAGTAATTTTGATGATCAGTCAATCAAAACATAAAAACAAAGATATCTCACAACTGACTGGAATCAAACAAACTATATACCCAAGAAATGGCATCAGACTGCGCTTTTAACGCTCTCAGGACAGAACAATAAGCTTCCTTCTCAAGGTGATGAATCTGGTAATCCATATTTCTCTGCATTCTCAGATAGGGGACTCCTAGTAAGGAATTTACTTTTCCAGAGATTTGGGCTGCTTGTTGAATTTTAATCCTATCATGATGTGGATTAGAGAGTTTTCATGAGTATCTACGGTTTATTCCAATAAGTCAATAACTAAGCACGATTACGCTAAAAAAAAAATAAAGCCACACATCCACAGGACGGATGTGGGGGTGGTGACATGACCACAAAGATAATTTCATACAGCTACAAGCAATTTCCATTATAGGAAACTGCTTCCACAACACAACCCGATGCATCCTCAAGTAACCTCGAATGTAAACCTCCTTCGAAATTAACATGGCCCTATTTGGTTTTTAAAATGATCAAGCACCATTACCACCGCATATTTCGAACATCAAAACACAAAAACAGCTCACTACTGCAAACCACTATTCCTGCTGTCTTAACCTAAAACGCACACCTGAGGCATGCCTAGGTGCCAGCGAAAACAGTCCAATGCGCTTTCTACACAAAGCACACTATTATGCAATCTCTAGTCCTCGCTTCACGCCTTTCGACATAAACTCATCTTCAAATACCGTAACAAAGTCCATTTAACAACTAATTGCAACAATGCCCAACTTTCTGAATTCAGAATTCAGAATTCTACTCTAATCATACAAACTAATATCCCCAAATTTCTTGGAATAAATACACTCAATCAAATCATACAAATTTAATGTATGTTCAAGAAAGTACATTCAAATTCAATAACACATCAAAATTCGGCAATTTAGGGTTACAAAATTTCAGCATTTTGTTCCTAAATTACTCAATTATCAAAATTGGGAACCCTAAACCTAGGAACAAAATCAAGAAATTCGACAAATTATAGAAATACATAATGAAATAATAAAATGCGAGAGTAAGGAAAAGGGTAAGAGAAGTTTACCGGAGTTAGAAGAAGGGAGAGCTCATAAGCCATAAGCGGTAAGTTTATGGGGAAAATTGACTTATGTAAAGAACAGGAGAGGTGAAAAATAAAAGTAAAAGTAAAAAAAAAAAAA
>VHZZ01001714.1:17782-29986 GCA_009801015.1 Silene noctiflora | reverse complement strand
TAAGGATAGTTGATTGCACATTCATCGAAACCCACGTAATACCGAGTAACTACTTATTTTCGGACCATATTCGAGCAGCTACCATTTTCGTATCAGAAGGGAATACTTCGTATCTATGAATATATATGATGGTCACTCAGCTGGATATGTGTACTGTGCAGTAGGTGGTGTGAAAGGAAGATTCAGCTTTAATGTTTAAACTAAGCCTTTTGTTATTAGTCAAGATTTAAACTAATCCTTATTTAAATTGTATTCACGTGATTAATCACATGCAAAACATACTCGGGATTGATGCGGAGTCAGTAAACACATTTGGTCAAATCATGATCACATGATCACACTTCATAATTATTAGTCACCAAAATCAGTCATCACGCACCTAGCTTCATGTATAATTATTAGCAAGGTTCCTTAAGTTAGAAACTTTATTATTTTTAGGAAAATCGTCAACTAAAATATACGGAGTATATATATACTCCGTATTTATACATAATGAAAAATTGTGAAAATAATTTTTCATGTATGTTCTTATTGTATTTAGAACTCTTCAAGCATTATTGGTGTATTTGTGAGAATATTAGTCAATAATTATATAATTTGGCTATCAAATTAGATGAAACATTTATAATTATACGAGATATAACACATAAGGAAAAAGTTTAATGTTCATTTATCGAGTAAGTCTCCTATAATTTAAATGGTGTTACGACAATACACGGTAAAACCAGCCATTAGCTAAACACAATGACGTTCTCCTTATAATTACAAAACACGATAATTGGTGGAAGTTCTTCTAATAGGGTTACGATAAAATATATCATTTTTTTTATAATAACATTTGATTAGTAAAATCGTATTAGTTAAATAAATTTTTATCGTAGCCAGTGTCCAATTTACTAAATTGAATATTAAACGAAAACCTTTAACCTCTGAAATCATTTGATGTTTTCACTCTCAACTAATGTGATATTTATATTTTTTTCAAAATAATGTTATAACAATATTTTCGAAATTTATATATGTTGATAAAACTTTATATAGATCTTGGATGGGTCTTGATATTATATTATAAATATTGTACCTTGTCGTAGGGTTAACCCTTATGAGTTTTCAATTTTCAAAAGTTGTACAATATCGATCATTAACCACGTGCCCTACACATGCAATGCATATCAACACAAACACTTTATCATCAACTTATACTTCGTAGTATAAATTATAGCCAACTTCCATACATGATCATCTCCATCTCCATTATTATTATTATTCAACAACCAATTTAATTATGAAGAAATCCATATTACTTACATTTTTCTCTTTAATTCTAATAATTCTCATATTCTTCAACTCTTCCATGTGTATGCAATACTTACATGGCTCCTTAAACATTAAGCATCAATCAAGAAAGTTGTTAACCATACCAAATGCTAGATCTACATCTACATCTACATCTACTAATTTACATAAAGTCGAGATCGACCGTAAAGCCATGAAAGAGGGCAAGAAAGCTGTGGATTCAAGCTTAAGAAGAAGGCCTAGAAGTGGTGCAAATCCTATCCAAAACAAGTAATAATAGAATTATCACAAATTCTCATTGAAGACGGGACACTATTCGTCACAGGCTGAAGACGGATAGACGGATAGTGCCCCACTTGGCTTATTGTGAGAGGGACATTATCCGTCTTCAACTTGTGACGGATAGTGCCCGTCTTCAATGAGAATTTGTGTAGAATTATAATCACCACACTTTGCTAGTATAGTACTAGTGTAGATGTTTTAGATTATTTGGGGTTAAAGGAAGGTGTAGTAATCCATTTTGCATTAGTTTGTAAGAATGAAGTTAAGTTATGTGATGAGTAAGTCTTCTGTAAGACGGTGATTAATCTGAGGTCCGTCTCATGGGAGAAATAGTTGTTATGGTAGTATTTTTGGTAGAATTTTGGTAGATAGGTAATATGGCAGTAAATACTTGAATTAATAGATCTGGTTTTTGTGAATGTATAAGAATAATTATAAGTATGTAGATCAAAATAAATATTAAGTTTGTGCACTAATTATATAAAATGTGGTGATATAACTTATTTTAATTTTTCACTCAATATATATAGTTTATTCAGTATTTCAGTTTAACCTATAATATGAGATATTGTCGTAGGGTTAAATAATTTTCAATTTTATTATACTAACTCTTTTGTAAAACCGTTTAATCTAAGTATTACAAGATTCACGTATTCAATATAAAAAAGGCCGGGATCGGTCAAATCGTCTGCAGCTACATAAACTGCTTGCTTGGTCTTTAAAGAGTATCATATTTGATATATTTGCCTAGCTTGATCATATTTACGCGTAATAATCATCACATGATAATTCCAACAAGCAACATGTCAAAAGAAGTGCAAATTATTGGTATTTGGCATATGCAATTGCATCCTAATTTCAAGACAACATTTGGTCAAAAAGTAATAGGAATTGAAGTTTATATTATGCTATAAACTAGTTTCCTTTTTCCTCACTATATAATGCAATTTCTTGTCCTTTTGTATTTGGAATAAAATATTGTAATTTCTAAAACTTGATCCATTCAAACTATGCCAACATACTTAGATCTAAAAATGTTGGTCTCAGTAGATCAGGTTAGGATATAAATCTACCTAAAATAATTTCTTGTCTTTTTGTTTAATAAAAATGTATGATATCCAAGGACAATTGAGGCAGACCTTTTTCGTTTTTAGAATCGCGCCTTGTCGAATTAAGTATGGCCTAAAACACGAGTTAAACATTAATTAGAGCGGTAATTTCACCAAATTATGCAAATGAACGTGAAATAATAATAGTTCAACTTTACCCAAATCCAACAACGTAAGCAAGTAAACTTACTTCAATACGTTTTACTATGATAACATTATGATAATCAATCGATACAAGAAATTAAACAAACATTCACCACACCTATACCCGCATTATTATCACATATAACTCGTACCCAATTGCAGGTGGACAAAAAACCGGTTAATGTAACTGCAGAGATGTCTGATCACTATTTTATATTCTCTTTGAAAAATATTTTAATTAAAGGTAAATATTAAATGTTTGAAATGGAGGGAGTAATTTAAGTGTATGATGTATCGTTGTTTTATTTTACATATCACGCACCTTGTAAGGATTTCAGTGACCTAACAATTGTCTCTTAATAGGATTAGACTTGCCTTGTTTTAATTGACTCTATGGTTTATTTTCGAAAACTTGGTATTTTTCTTAATAGCCTTTATTTCCTAATTAGTCTAAGTCTCCTATTAAGGGTGAAATAAATCTATATTAAGACCCTCATTTCAGTCTAGATTAATTAAGGAGAGGGAGATATATAATTGGCGATCACAATCTATGAGAGGGAAAGTCTCAATTTGTTCCAGCCTCTAATTTGGTTATGTTCTGTTGTCTTTGGAGATCGAAGGAATTTAATTTGTTCGGATCTTGGTTAGCCTCAAGATCATTTGTCCTTCATCTCATTGGTGAGTTCTTTTCAGGTTGAACTGTATTTGGGTAGAATTAAGTATTACTTTTGACACTTAATGAACGCATAAATACCGGTCTATTGTTTTATTATTATCTCCACAATAGTGAATTTGATCTTCTTCTCAGGTAGATGTTATCAATGATTTTGCTGGTAAACTACTTATCTCTATGTGTCACCTTTATTTGTTATTCGCTATTATTTTGTTCTTATCACTCTAATCAATTAACTAAGTATTGAGTAACGGAACACCTTCATTAGAACACACCTATACTGTAAAGTCTTATCATAATTATCCATGTAAGATGAGAGTCATGAGACAACAATTCAACTACTAAAATTGCATACCTGATCAGCCATATCCGTTAAAGTTGAATTAAGCACTTTGGTCATAAAGAAATCTTGATGCTTGTCAGATTTAGCAGTTGCCGCTATGTTAAGGACCATACGACCCCCAGTCACAATCTCTTGAGCTCTACATTTCAAAAATAATGTGAAGTTTTCCTCAAATTGCTCTCTATATGCTTCAAGAACCTCGGGAGGGCTTGTCTCAGCAATGTATATGTTCCCTTTATTAATGTATTCACCATTCTCACTAATCAACTTTTTTGGCACCTGCCAACATCCAATTTGTCGTCAAAATCATCACTTTTTCACTATTTTTACAAGGAAAATAAGTTACTATAGTATTTTAAGTGTTATATCGAGTTTTCCAAGTGCAAATTTCTATAGTATTAATTATCATATAGAAGACGACTCATATATCACTAATTATCGTAATTACTTTTCATATAAAGACTTTATATTTTCATACACTTTCTGATTAACTTTCTATCTAGTACTCTTCTGACATATCAAACCTAGTCCAATTAACTCTTTATTTCTACCTTTTTCAATCCTAATACGTAATCCAATTGTTCCAATAACTTCGACAATGGATCTTAATACACTAATCAATGAAGTAATTTATTCGTTTATGAATTATTAATATTATTTGTGGCAATTTATTTTATTTATCAATTGATTTGCTTGTTTGTTAACCCAAACTGATGAAATAAAGGTTTATAAGATAATTGATAGTGGTGGTGATGGGTGAGAAGGGCGAAGGTGGGTCGAGAGGGAAGGGTGTTGCGAGAGGCTTGGGGTGGTGTCGTGGTGATGGTGGCACGGTTGTGATGCGTGTTTGCAGAGGATATGGTGCAAATTGTGGGAGGCGCGATGGTGGCAGGGTTGTAATACTCGGTATTTTTAGTATAGGGACACTCGGTAGAGTACAAAGTACTCGACCGAGTGCCCAGTAGTGTCAGTCTCTCAGTGTAAGTGGGGAACTCGGTCAAGTGACCTGCACTTGGTCGAGTGCACTGCACTCGGTCGAGTGTCGCGTACTCGACCGAGTGTCCAGTTCGTATCGGGTTTTTAGAGGAAAGTATAAATATTAGAACGAGAAGCAGTAATTCATTATTTCGCTTTTTAAACAAAACCTAGACATCGCTATTGCTCCTCCTTCTAATTCTTCATTTCCGCGGCGCGTCTCTATTGTCTTGTTGGGATTTCTACGCATCGTAAGACGGTGTTTGTAAGGGTAAGTCTCTAATTGAGTCTTTAAGCATGTTATTGGAACCCTAATTTCTGATTTGGGGGTTTTTGGAGGGAACTGTGTCTTATTGCATGTTTGATTCATTATAGGAGGAGAATTCATAGAAGAGACCTTTTGATTGCTTGATTGTTCTTGAAATTGCTGATTAAGGTAGGATTTCCTACTCAGTTGTCTGTATAATTATATGCGTATTAATGTGACAGTATTGTACTGTGCTTTATGATGTGATTCTATGATTGTGATGGCGGAGTTGTTGTGGTGGATGTTGGAGTTGGGTGTGATCGGTATTGAGATTGTGATATTGTGAAAGGTGGTCTCACCCCCATTGTTCGCCTCTTGCGTTCTCTCAGTGTAGGGGGGGATGCGCACATTAAGGGACTTGGGTTATTGTGGGTGGTTTAGGTGGTTGGCTGCGGTCTTCCACTAGCAGGGCTACACACTTCGGTGTGTAGTCGGTTACTTGTTATGTGGTGTGGTGATGGTGGCGATGGTGGTGGTGTGGTACTGTTACGTTATTGTTTACATTGTTATTGTATATAGTTATTCAGTTGGCTGACCCCGTTTAATGTTTTAAAAACTGTGGTGATCCATTCGGGGATGGTGAGCAATTAGTGTAGCAGGTAGTGACGGTGATGGTTGTTGACTGCGCGACGGGGTTAGCAGGGTGGAGTATCACGAGTTATATTAGCTTCCACAGACTTTTATTTTGTATCACTTTTGTTAGTTTGGTTTGTACTTCGTGTTTTGGAGAAGATTTTGTAATGAGTTACCTTATAATTTTAATAAAAATGTTTCTTTATTGTTACTATGATGTTCACTGCCTCGGAAAACCGAGATGGTAGCATCCTTGTATTCAGAGATAGTCCTTGGTAAGGTGCCTCGGAGTATGGGGGTGTTACAAGGATGGTGCGAAAATTGTACAAAACGTGTGTCTCGTTTTTTTTTTGTATCCTTTTCCGCTCTTCATGTGTTTTATTTCATCCCAAGGTACTCCTTTAGTTGCTTTCATACTATATGTAACTCGGTGGGTCAAATCTTAGACAAGAGGGAGGAAGAACGAGGTGATTCGGAAGTCGAAATTAAAGTTTAAAGACTAAACATAATATTTAGATTGTAGGATATCGATCATGGGACATGGGACATGGGACGTACCTCATCCTCCTGATTTGATCACTTTTTGATGCATAAGGAGAGGATGAAGAAAGGATGAAGAGCCTGAAATGTTAAAAGTTTTGTCTCTATTATGACCATATTTGAGTATTTGAAGCTGTTTTATAGAAATACGGATACTCTGTTTTAAACAAGGCCTATTGTAAAATTACATTAACAGGTGGCTAGTGATGTAAAAAATTTATTGAGACATCCAATTAGGCCAATTTTTTGTGTTTTAAGTACCTTTTGCAGTGAAATAACGCATGAAACAAATATATAAGTCGAGGTTTTTTTGTGTTCTATCTTCTAACTTATTGCCTTTATATCTTTCATATGGTTTTTACAAAAGATATTCACTAACTTAATAAGGTAAAAATATGTTTGATAAAGAAATGTAAGGAATTTATTGGGATATTTATATAGA
This sequence comes from Silene noctiflora, assembly GCA_009801015.1. Classification (NCBI taxonomy): domain Eukaryota; kingdom Viridiplantae; phylum Streptophyta; class Magnoliopsida; order Caryophyllales; family Caryophyllaceae; genus Silene; species Silene noctiflora. The sequence continues at coordinate 23,302 of VHZZ01001714.1, read as the reverse complement.
AATACGTAAAGAATTGACTGAAACAAATACACATATAGTATTTCGATAGCAAAAGCCAAAATTAATTACCTCGGAAAGCCAATGAGCACTGTTCGCACAATGAACAAAGTGAAGAAAGTTACTCGGAAATAACCTCTTATAGTAAGAATCAGGGTTCGCAGAAATGAAGTAGGGTCCAACATCACCTTTCCTTTGTTTATTTAATTCTTCATGGAAAATTGCAAGGGATGTAGAAATTGTGTTGAAATCATTTGTTGGAAGATCATTTAGAAACATACTCCCTCCTATCCGCTATTTTATTCCCTATTTCCTAAAACGGATTATTCAGGTTTTCTTCCCCTTTCTATTTTTGGTAACAATTTACTCTTATTTTATTCATTCCTCTCTCCTATCACAAACCCCACCCAACACTTTTACTCTTATTTTATTCATTCCTCTCTCTTATCACCAAACCCCACCAACTCTTTTACTCTTATTTTATTCCTACCCGTCTATAATCCTCCAACCCCACATTTTCTTTTATCAATATAATACTCCCTCCCTTAATCTTCGTGCCCACTTGAAAAGGGAAGAAGATAGTGGATGGGAGGGAGTATTAATTTCAGGAATATCCTTACAATTCATAAGTCTATATGCCTTGTAGGTAATTTCAATAACCTCGGGTAACAATATTAGAGTGTTAGGGCCAAAAGCACACTCTAACTCAGCCACCATCACACATTTAGGTGTCATTGTCGAATAAAGTCCTTCTAATGCATCTTTGACCATTGGAAATACCTTTGATATTGAGATTGCCTGATAAAAAGTGCATTTATTAATAATTACCAAGAAGAAGAGTGTATTTCAAGTTGATTACTAATGTAAAATTTCAAACTGTGATCAGACAACACCCACAAAAATTACTAACCAGAAGTGTCTAGATTAGAGGTGGCCATCGGACCAGGTCCGACCGAAAGCGAGCGGAGCTTGTGGAATGGAGTTAGGGCCCAACCATAACGAGGGGATGGGCCGGGATAGGTTACACTGGGCTCTCTTATATCTGGCCCAAGCCCCAATAGTTTTTTCTAAATTTTTTTAATGAGCTCGTACGGGCTAGGGTGTGGAACTTTGGCCTAGGATTGGTCCAAGTCGAAGGTAGGATGTACCCGAGCTAGCGCATGGTCCGAGATAATGGGCCTAACGTGCGAGATAGGTTTAAACTAATCCAAGTTGGCTTTTATTAAATTTCACAAATCACAATATAGGTCGATAACTTCCACAAAGAGGAAATATTATTGTCACTTCATAAGCCTACGTATATATTACTCAAAAATCAATTGACAATTGGTTGAGTAACTTCTTGACTCTTCTAATTTTAGGATGTGAGACACTCACTCATGTGTGATACGAAGTATCTTAGGGTAAGATTATCCACCAGACTCTCCAAAGTCTCAAGACTCTGCCACATCAGCTTTCCACTAACTTTTATTATTTCTTTATTGTTCAGACTTACCTCAGACTTTATACATTATCCGTCAGACCCACATCAGACTTTACTTTTCTACTTTTCCACATTACTTCTTTTTATTTTTACAAAAGAAAAGGACACATGGGTGCCTCTAATTGGATAATTTTCAATCATGGTGGGGTCAAGACTCACCTCAAAGTTTTAAGTCGAGTCTTGGATTTCCAAGACCCAACTTAAGACTTTGTCAAGATCAAGGTAGATTATTGGTAGTCTTGTGTGAGTCTTGTCTCAAGATTTACCAAAGTCTTATCTCAAGACTACCAATAATCTTACCCTTATTATGATTATTTGGAGTCATCTTCACACTCTCCTCACATATAAGGTCTCTTAAAGTCAAACCATACTACCTAGTCACTTTCTATTTTAAGTAAATCCAGAGCAACCTAACCATTCTAATTTTAGTCAAAACAAAATTTATGTCAAACTTTCTTAATAAAATATCCATATTACAACCAATGTTATTCAAACAACCCCAAATTATAATATTCATAAAAAAACAAGTAACAACTATTTCCTCCATTTAACAAAGACATTCCCATTTTACCTTCTAGAGTCAAAGTTATACAACTTTGATCATGAATCTGTTAAAAATATATGAAAAATTATGATACAAAACTAAAATATTTATAGTTGTCATTAATTCTTTCTAGAAAATATATTTACCACAAAACAATTAATATCTTAAATTTAGAGAAGTATAGTAAAAATGTCGTCTTGAAGTCTTCGTAAAGTTGAATAAGAAAAAAACTTGCAACGCAGAGGAAATATGATATACTTCGTAGAAATTAAAGGAGCGCTATTATTTGATCGATAACTACGACATTAATACTGGGGGTGAGCAAAACCGTATACCCGATACGGTTTTGAAAATCGTATTGGGTATACGGTTTTAAAAATCGCAAAAATCACTATACGGATCCGATACGGTTTAACCATATATACGGTTTTCGGGTACCCGGAAAAACCGTGTATACGGGATCCGTATATACGGATACGGTTTGGTTACAAATGTCCAATTAAACATTGTAATTATTCAAGAGCTAATAACTACCTATAACATGACCCCCTCTGGTGAAAGGCTAATTATTGTTTATTGAAACAAGTTACTAAAAAAAATCATACAAAACATTAGAAGAGTGGGAATTTAAAGAGGAACTTTGTATTTTTAAACTTTTTTTACACAAAAACTTCAAACCGTGTCGGAAACCGTATATACGGTTTCATTTTTGCCCGACCCGAATACGATACGGTTTTTATAAAACCGTATCGTATATACGGATTTTCATATCGTATATACGGAAATCCGTATAAATCAAACCGTATACTGTGTTGTATCCGTATTATAAAACCGTATCGTATATTTTTGCTAACCTCTAATTAATACTTGATTGCGTAAGGGTTTTATAAAACAGTTTTGCAATTAAACATTTTATACGTATTATAATTTTTACAAATACCTTAATACCCCTATTATAAAATGTGGTGGTTGGTGAAAGTAAATTAGTAGGTTATTTAAGTAAAAATATCACATGTTTTTTAATAACATTTATGTAAAACGGTTTTATTTAAGAATTATCGTACTTGTTTATAATGAGGAAGATTGAGCGAAAGTGCATAATACTAACTTGGATTAAAGAATTGCAGGCGTAGCTATCCTCGCCAGTTCCATGAGTCATATGAATGCTCTCCATCTTCATTTTGTATATCTGCGGTCTATACACATTCTAATTAATAAGTTACTAGTATAAATCTCGCGCAATGTATTCACGGTATATAGTGATTTTTTAGTGTATTATTTCTACTTTTTAAGTTTGCACCTTATTAATATTTAATATTTTACTTCATCGTATTTTGATATGAAACAAAAAAATTGAAAATTGAAATGGACAATTAATCAAAGAGAATTAAATTAAGTTGTGATTTTTTTAATGAATTTGTTTTTTTGTCACGAAATTAATAGTAAGTATGTGTCAAGTTATTCTCTACGTAATAATTATTGCATTACTGAAAAATTTAGCAGCTTATGCTTTATAGTTTAATATCAATTTTATTTTATTTTTATGAAAAAATCATAATTATAAATTTAATTAAAATATAAGAGTTTAATTATAATAATATACTCATTGCAAAATAATAATTTATTGAAAGAAAGTTTTACTTATTTCGTTATTTAGGTAAATGCCTTTTGGGGGAAAGTTAAGAGAATATTTATTCTCTTAATAGTAAGGAGGATGAATAAGTAGTTCTCGTTACGAAGCTAGAAACACTTTTAAAATTTAGGTCACATACTAATTAAGAATATCACTTTTATAATTTGTACTTATATGTAAGTAAAGATATTAATTAACAAAATAAAATAAACATTAACAAACGTACAAAACGCAAATGAGAACGAATATCGGAACAAACGGAGAAGTTATTTAGTCTCATCAAGTCATATTGAAATCCATAATGTAAAAATGACATGATAAAATTGGAAACAAGAATTCGTATATAAAACCGTTTTATATAATAAGCATTATTGTAAAATAAAGTGATTATTTACCTAAAAATCCCCCATAAAAATAACTTCTACCAATCACCACTTTTCATAATAAGGAGATTAAAATATTTTGTTCTTAGGTTTTAGTTTTCATATTATAAAACTGTTTTACAGGAAACTTTCCCAATTTAAAAATGACATGCAAAAAATAAATACACTAGTAGACAATATCAGTGAATAAAAGCACTTACAACAGTTACAACTTACAATTCTTCTCTTCTTGTTATTCTAAGATGTTGCTTGGTAACTATGTATATATATATATATTCTACATACAATAATACAATATTATATTGCGTCAACATTATTACAGCTAGCCGTCGTGTTTCACGTTATACTCCCTCTGTTCCGGTTATTTTTATTGTCCTATTTTATTTTAGGGTATTTTAGTCAATTGTTGTTTCTTCTATTTTAGGATTGCATTTAATTAACAATTTGATCCTTCACACTCAATTTGGTCAACTTATCATCTTATAATTAGCCCCCTCTTTTCTTGGTCTTTGTACCAAAATAAAAAAACAACAATTAATCGGATGGAGGAAGTAGTATATTGTTTACTCTACATTATAAACCTGATAGATACAGATTACCACTAATAAACGTGAAAGTACTCCAAACTCTTTGTTAGATTTATTGATAGGAGACAAAGGAAGGAAGAACAGAGAAGAGGAAGAGATAATCGTGTGTTTTATTGATTAATATTGTAGCCTTTTATAGTACAAGCAATATCATATTTTGGGAAAACTGTCCCTGAGAATAAGGGAGAGGATATTGACTAATAATAAGATGATATGCACCAGATCAATTAGATGATATGTCAGCCAATATATCACGCCTGATATATCGTCTAACACCCTCCCTCAAACTGGAGCATGAAGGTCGAGAATGCCTAGTTTGCCGAGAAGATAGTGAAATTGACGAACTCCCAGAGGCTTGGTAAAAATATCAGCGATTTGCTCAGTGGTAGAAACATGAGACGGGGTGACAAGGCCTTCCGTAATTRCATCCCGAACAAAATGACAATCAATTTCGATATGTTTCGTGCGCTCGTGGAAAACGGGATTTTGAGCTAAATGGATAGCAGACTGGCTGTGGTAAAACAACCGCATAAGAGATGATAAATGGACGTCCAAACTAGCCAGAAGGCCCTTGAGCCATTTGAGCTCACATACAGCCGCAGCCATGGACCTGTATTCGGCTTCGGCGGAGGAAAGCGAGACCGTATGTTGCTTTTTTGTCTTCCAAGAGACGGGTGAATCCCCGAGAAAAACAAACCAACCCGTCACAGAGCGTCGAGTTAAGGGACATTTATCCCAATCGGAGTCACACCAGCCAGACACAAATAATTTACTATCAGATCGTAACAAAATTCCTTKACCCGGACTACCTTTCAAGTAGCGAACTACACGCAAGGCGGCTTCCATATGAGCCTCACGCGGATGTTGGAGAAATTGAGAGAGGACATGGACCG
>VHZZ01001713.1:85594-95894 GCA_009801015.1 Silene noctiflora | reverse complement strand
CCATCAGTATGACAATAACGTCAAACTTATCTAGCAAGCCAACCGTTATTGATAAACGTGGACCAACTGATAATAATACAAAAGTATACCCTTGAGATTTAAATGTTATTGCACTAACTGTATAGGACACCAGCTCCAACATGCATAAGTCAAGTAAAACATCATCACGTGCCCCCTGGTCCATGACCCGAGGGGACACAAAAGAAGGGGGCACAATAAAGTGGGTCGGGTAGACTGGAGTAGGTCCCGTCTCACCGTAAGGTGAGGCGTAAGGGAAAGAGTGGTGAGTCCTAGTGCATTCGGGTACCTCTCTAGCAGCATGGAAGGTGTATCTCCCCTGGTAGTAGTCTCCTCCCTCAGCATCGTCAAGGGTAAAAGGTACGAGGGAGTAGAGGGATGAAGGGCCCCTCGCAGGACCTCAAACAACGGGACTAACGAGGGTAGAGTAGAGAAATGTAGGGTCACAGAAAAGGCCGTGGAGATATTCCACGTATAGTTAGTCAACAGCCAATAAACGTCGATCATGTAAGGTATATCCATGAGATATGTACCCTCTGGGCCATTAGGGTAGTCACAACCTATGGGTAGCATTCCCCGAGGAAAGTCATTAAAGAGCTGGCGAGCAATGTGGGTGACTAATCCCCCAGTGACTATGGTCATCACAGCGGTCCCTTCCCTTATATTATGGAAGTGATGGGCGGTCAGCAATGCGATGTTAAGGACAAACGGGATACGGCTATCAATGTTCAGGTACCCTACTAGCATAGAAAGTTCAATAATATTGACATTGTTAGACACTTTTCAGCCGAGAATCGTGTTCGCGACCAATCGGAGCCAATATTGAAGGGGTGGCAAATGGACAAAGTTCCCCGTTTCCGACCCTCCTATATGTCTGAAATAGCACCCCATAATTCACGAGTCAAGTTACGGGGCGGGGTACTAAAGCCGTCACTAGTTAGGCCCAAAAACTTTCCAAAGGTGGCCAAAGTCCAGACAAATTCAGGGTTAAACAATCTTAAGCGGATATAAGGGCCGACATTGTTAGCATCATAATTTCCACCAAAAAACTGAAAACTGCTGAAAAATTCAAGGGTGGGGGACAAATAGGTGTATTCTCTCATATTAATAAGACCGGTCATCCCGGTGCCATTGAGAAGATCGACAACGGAGTCAAGAAAACCCAACTCCATTAGGTTGTTCGGGTCAAGGAAACGGGTGGGTATGACATTAAAACAACTTGAACGGAGAAACCTAGTACGTTGCTCGGGAGAGCTGAAAATTACCTCGGGATAGTCGTGTAGACTATCCATAGTTGTTCTAATAAACCAGGGCGGATTCCGGATTTGACGGTGTGGGTTGTCCCGTACTTTTGTCACCCGCGGCTTGCTCCTGCTGTCGACTCGTCATTCTCCGTCTTTTGCCTTCTATTGTAGAACCTAATGAGCATAAGTAAAAACTGAAATTAGCATCAAAATCCCTAAATCAAATTAAACTAACCTAATTTTATTTTAAGATGAAGAAATCAAATAAATGAAGTAGAAAAAGGGATGGAAATCAATGTCTTACTTGTATTTAGTAGAAAATCAGTTAAAAGGGAGGAAAGTTTGGGTTAATAATGGCGAAAATAGGGAGAATTAGAGAGAGAAAAGGGGAATGTCAAAATTAGAATTTAAAAGAATGAGAAATAAGGAAGAACTTCCCTATTTGACAGCCGCAGATCCCCCTTTCCAGTCGATCAACAAACAATCGAAAAACAATACCTGTTGATCGACTGGTTTTACTTATCGTATTTAATTTTCCACCTGGATTTGGTCGATCGACCAACAGTACCTGTCGATCGACCAAATTGATTCCCCCAATTTTCAAACTAGTCGATCGACCAACAGTTACATTCGATCGACTAGTTTCACAGTGAAACGTAATATCTTTTCCGTTTATGTGCAATTCCTTGACCGTTGTGACTCCGCGTCTGCTGCAATATACCTGAAAATGCGCAAAAAAATCCCCTCACCAAAAATACAAGTTTCTTGTCCAAAAATGTCTTAAAGCAAACACAATTAAAGAGTCTAAGCAAAACAATACACACGAAATGTTTTTCCTAAAGTACAAGATATCTACAACTCGGGTTGCCTCCCGGTCAGCGCTGGTTTTTGAGGTCCCGCTCGACCCTGTTTACCCCAGTATTCCTGCTTAGTGATAGGGTCGAAGTATAAAATATCAACCTGTCCAATAAAGTCGTCGGTCCCATAGTAGTGCTTGACCTGATGACCGTTCACTTTAAATCTTTCTCCGACGGAGTTTTCTAGCTCAAGTGACCCAAACTTAGAGACAACTGTCATCGTATAGGGGCCACTCTACCTGGACTTCAACATGCCATGAAAAAGACGGAGCCAAGCGTTGATTAGCAATACCTTCTCTCCGACTTGGAACTCGCGCGGTATGATCCTCTTATCATGCCATCTCTTGGTCTTCTCCTTGTAGATGCGGGCATTCTCAAAGGCATTCATCTGGAACTCCTCTAGCTAATCTAGCTTCAAAAGACGTTTCTCACCACACAATTTAGTATCAAAGTTTAGTTCACGAGTGACCCACCAAGTTTTATGTTCTAACTCAACTGGTAAATGGCAAGACTTGTCATAGACTAAATGATATGCCCACAAGGTATCATCTAGTTTCAGACTCCAGTCTTTCCGTGATTTAGACACAACTTTAGCCAAAATTTCTTTAAGTTCCCGATTGGAAACTTCTACCTGACCACTAGTTTGAGGATGATACCCCAAACCTCTACGATATTTGACACCATATTTAGACAGGACGACGATAAGTTGTTTCTTTTTAAAATGCATTCCCCCATCACTAATGACAACACGAGGGACACCAAAACGAGGGAAGATGACTTTTTTAAACAACTTAATCACGTTCTTAGCATCAGAATGAACCGAAGCAACGGCCTCAACCCATTTAGACATGTAATCTACAACCACTAGAATATACCTATTACTTTTACTGGACGGGAAAGGTCCTTGATAGTCGATGCCCAAAACATCGAAAATCTCAACCTCCAATATACCGACTTGAGGCATCTCATGCCTTCTCGAGATATTGCCCGTCCGCTGACATGCATCACAAGCTGACACAAAAATATTAGCATAAAAAAACATAGATGGCCAATAAAAACCTGAGTGAAGTACCTTAGCCACGGTCTTGGATGGACCGTGGTGACCACCATATGAAGAAGAATGGCATGCTTCCAGGATATCCTTAGTCTCCCATTGCGGTATACATCGTCGGTAAAGGCCATCAGTGCATCCCTTAAACATGTAAGGATCATCCCAAAAGTACTGCTTCACGTCGTGAATGAACTTCTTCCTCTGTTGATAGGACAAATCTTGAGGCAGCAAATCACCTACAATGAAATTGGCATAATCAACATACCAAGGATTTTTAGCATTAACAATAGCAAGTAAAACATCATCAGGGAAATAATTATTAATAGGAAGAGTATCTCCCTCATCTTGCGGTGGAAAATGAGACAAGTGATCAGTAACTGAGTTTTCTGCTCCTTTCTTGTCTTTAATCAACAGATAAAACTCCTGGAGTAGGAGTATCCACCGTAATAGCCTTGGCTTTGCCTCCTTCTTTGCAAGAAGGTACTTCAATGCGGCATGGTCAGAGAAAACAATAACTTTCGATCCTAGTAGATAGGATCGAAAATTTTCCAAGGCATACACCACAGCTAATAACTCTTACTCCGTAGTAGCATACTTTACCTGAGCTTCATCCAGAGTTCGGCTCGCATAGTAAATGGCACTCAAATCTGCTCAACCACTATCACTTTTGCTTTATCGACTTGAATACCCTTATCAGAAACCAAATGCCGTAGTACAACTCCCTCATTGACCATGAAATGACATTTCTCCCAGTTTAAGACTAGGTTGACATCAATGCATCTCTACAAGATCTTATCAAGGTTAGTCAAATAGTTATCAAAATCATTACCATAGACGCTGAAATCATCCATGAAAACCTCCATAATAGACTCTATATACTCAGAAAATATCTCCATCATACACCTTTGAAATGTGGCTGGGGCATTACACAAACCGAACGGCATCCTGCGATAAGCAAAAACGTCGTGGGGACAAGTAAAAGTCGTCTTTTCCTGGTCATCAGGATGGATTGGAATATGAAAGAAACCTGAATAACCATCTAGATAACAGAAAAACTTATGTGAGGCTAATCGTTCAAGCATCTGATCGATAAAAGGAAGGGGGAAATGATCCTTTTTAGTGGCGGCATTTAGTTGTCTATAATAAATACACATCCGCCACCCAGTTACCACTCGAGTTGGTATTAATTCATTCTGGTCATTTTTTACCACTGTAGTCCCTGTTTTCTTCGGGACTACCTGAACAGGACTGACCCATTTAGAATTACTAACAGAATAAATTATACCAGCTTCAAGAAGTTTAATTACCTCTTTCATCACAACTTCTTGCATATTCTGGTTCAGCCTACGCTGACCCTGACGACAAGGTTTAACATCCGATTCTAACTCAATCCTATGCATTCAAATATCAGGACTGATGCCCTTAAGATCGTCAAGACAATAACCTAAAGCTTTTTTGTTCTTTTTAAGTACAACCAACAAAGCAGATAATTGGGTGTCATCCAATTTAGCACTAACAATGACTGGATATTGCTCAGTCTCATCTAGGAAAACATACTTAAGATGGGAAGGGAGGGGTTTCAGTTCAGGTACTTTTACCTCAACAGAATAAGAGGTATACACCAACCTTTTCATGTGTTCTCCCTCAGCAGTAGTGAGAACACGACCATCCAAAGCAGCTTATAGCATATCCAACACAACATCATTGTTCTCCGGGTTATCTACACAGGAATCTAAAACAATCAAAGCCTCTAATGGGTCCCTTAGTAAGGGACCTGACCACATATCATAAGCTAACTCATCGATTATGTCAATGGCATAACAAGTGTCTTCTATCATAGGTCGCACAAGGGTGATAGCTATATTGAAGGTCAGTTTATCTTCCCCTACTTCAAGAGTCAAGCGTCCATGCTTGACATCGATTATGTCCTCAGCAGTATGTAAGAATGGCCTACCTAGAATTATAGGAATCTGGGTATCTTCAGCGATATCCAAGATAATAAAATCAACAGGTATAAAGAATTTACCTATCTTAACTGGGACATCTTCTAGGACTCCTAGGCGGCGTTTGACTGATCGATCAGCCATCTGAAGGGTCATATTGGTTACTTTGAGGGGTCCCATATTCAGTTTCTCGCAAATTGAATAGGGCATGACACTGACACTCACACCCAAATCACATAAGGCCTTATCTATTACATGGGTGCCTATGGTATATGGAATTCAAAAACTACCAGGGTCCTTCAATTTAGGTGGAGACTTGCTTTGTAAGAGTGCGCTACACTCTTCTGTAAAGGCAATAGTCTCTATTTCGTTGAAACTCCGCTTAGGTGTTAATATATCTTTCATAAATTTAGCGTAAGAGGGTACCTGAGTAATTAGCTCGGTGAAGGGAATGGTTACCTGAAGATTTTTGACGACCTCCATAAACTTACCGAACTGCTACTCTACCTTGGTCTTCTTTAGGCGCCTCGGAAAGGGAACCTTGGTCTTCAACGACATTTTTGGCAACTACTTGGGGCATTTCTGGTCCATCATAAGTAAGACCACTTCGCAAATGGATTTTATTCGCTGTATCATGCGGCTTTGTAGGCTGAGACGACAATGCACTCGGTTGCCTACTTGAACCTTGGCTTGATAACTGGGCAATCTGATTGTCCAACATTTTCTCGTGAGCCATCAACTGAGTAATAAGAGCCTCTTTCTTCTGCGACGCTGTTATCTGCTACTGCAACATAGCTTTTATCTCAGCTATGTCATTATTCGGAACCGGTTGAGGAGGTTGGAACTGTTGTTGATTGTTAAATTGCTGACCTCCCTAATTTAGCTTCTGATAATTACCTTGTTGCGATGTGCAATTATGAGGAATCACATGCGAACTACCTTGGAATGTTGCGGTGTAGTGGTAGGATTAATGACATTCTGACTTTGGTAGGAAAAATTTGGATGTTCTCTGGTCCTCTCATTGTAGAAGTTAGAGGACGGTGTACCCTGCTTGAAGGATTGAAAGGCATGGACTTGCTCCATGCTACTCATATATTTAGCTGCACTATGTCCTGCAACACCACACCGTTCATAAGGCATCTCCTGTTGGACCATGGCATTGACCGTTTCCTATTTTCCCCAGGACTGAGAAGTCTTCAATTCAGCGATCTGAGCTGTCAAAGCCTCCAATTGAGCTGCAACAGCTCCATCCGACCCCATTACCTCTCGTACTCCCCATAGGATTACCATACTCAGTTGTATGTGTAGAGATTTCCCCGATTAGCTTCCAAGCAGTATCGTGATTGGTGTTGTTCTGAAACCTCCCATTAGTAGAAGAATCTAGTAGAACCCTGTGATCGTCATACAACCCGTTGTAAAACTGGTTGCAAAGGAACCATTTCTCCAACCCGTGGTGTGGAACTGAGCGTACTAGCCTCTTATACTGTGCCCATGCTTCATTTAAATTCTCAGTGGGTCTCTGTTTAAAACTGGTGATCTGGCTCCTCAAGGCATTTGTTTTCTGCGGCGGGAAGTATTTCTTGTAAAAGGCAAGGGCTAATGAATTCGAATCCGTGATTTTCTGAGCCGTCATATCTAGATCACGGAGCCATTCTGCAACTCCGTCTCGCAAAGAGAATGGGAAAAGAACCTGTTTGACTGGGTCTTGTGTCACACCCGTGGTCAATGGAATAGAGCAACAGTAAGTAACAAATTTTTCCATATGCTTTGTTGGATCTTCAGTGGCCCCACCCCCAAACAAGTTGCGTTCTACCATATTTATGTAGGAGGGACGAAACTCAAAAGTACCATCATCAGTTGTGTGGATGAGAGAAATCGCCACGGGAATGCCTTTATTTCATAAAAATATTTTTTAGGCTTTTTGAAAAAAGTCGCCACTAAATTTTTAATTGGAATTTAGAAACCAAATTAGAAATTTTAGGTCCTTGTGAGATTACGTGTTTGTAAGCTTGATTAATTTCATTAATTAACACCCAACCCCGCCCGTCACAATAACGGTCTCTACTAAGCAAAACAATGGCAATTTGGCTATGTATCACATGCGAAAATGCAAATCATTGCTTTAAACCCTAACATGTGACATGTATTCTAGATTTAATGCAATTAAACTTGTCAAGTGATTTAGCATATGAATGTTCATTTAACTATTTTGGTAAAAATAAACAATCAAAAGGGAGATTAGAAATCAACTTACCATAGCGGCGCTGCATTAATTGTTAGTTCAATACAAAATTGTATATAAAGAAAATAACAATTAAACATACATAAAATTAGACCAATTCTAGCCTAATAACATGTGAGACACACGACACACACGGCACACATATCAAAACATAAACCGACACAAACAATTCTAATTTACGCGATTTAAATACAAATCTAATTAATAATTCTAATTAAAAAGACAAGCATGCAAAACAAATTATATGAGTCAAATAAAACACATTAAAAGACCCATAAAATCGTGACATAAGACATATTAGCAAATAAGACGATCTTTCATCTAATTATTTCATAACTAGACTAAACATGCTAATTAATTGAATAAAACATGTTAATTACATAAAACATGTTAAATAAAATCAAATAACATAAACAAAYGRTTAAAGATGCAAATTGTAACAKMTTAAAACAGCCCTAAACATAGATCTAATCATATCATGCTCAAATTATTCTAATTTAAACAAGAACAAATCAAATTAATGGATAAGACAATTAAACATGCTAAAAACAACATATTATTAACCGTAAGACGATCTATCCTACAGAAAATAAATCCACACATACAAAATAGCCATCCATCGGCATTCATACATATAAAATCCCGTTCTTCTTCATACAATATCGACAAAATAATAATAACGACGAAATAACGAGGACAAAACAATAAAAACAATAATAAACTGACGAAAATGATAAAATAACGGAATAAAAAAAAGGAAGGAATTTTTTGGACCCTCAACTTACATGTAAACTGGAACACTTTCGGATCCCTTATGCAAGCGTTGCTAGGCGCGTCTTCGGCGATAGTAAAAACAATTTGAAAGGATTTTGACAAACACTTTGCTAAAGAATGTACTTCGTGCGACGGTCTTAAAACGAATTTTTTGACTTCGTTTCTCAACCAATGACAAATCCGAAAGATGTTTCAGAATCCTTGTACTTCGTACTTTAAGAATGTGAAAATAAAAAGGAACAAAAAAAATTTAAAAACAAATAAAAAATGATCACAAACAGACTGCAGTCAAAGCACGCGATATGAAATCGATTTGTGCAGCAGTTTTAGATTGTGATTTGTGAACTCGTTTCTTAACGGTTTTTTTATTTGAAAGATGTTATGGAAACTAGAAAAAAATTAATATCTGAAAGTGTAAATATTTGAGACTATACGTTACAAAAAGGACACGAAAAACAAGGATGAACAGGGCTGGTTTATGCGAGGAATAAACACGAAAAACAGAGTATTCGAGTGCTCTATGTTTCGAGGAAATTCGCGCACAATACAGGACTATTTTTTGAAATTTGAAGCTTGGGAATGGATTATGGATGTATGGATATTAGAATGGTGTAAAGTTTCGTAAAATTATCCTTTTCCTTGCTAGGTTTCGAAGGGCGTCAATATATGCATACGGGATTGTCTCAAGGAAGGTAAATATTCTCAAATCATTTATTTTCCTCAATGAAATGATTATGGAAAGATATTATATGATATATAAGTGTATGGAAGTAGTTTTGACGAGGTTTTGGGTAATGGGTAAGATTTGATATGAAATAAGGGATATCGAATGATTTCTTACGGGTTTTTGGAATTATGAACAATTCGGTTTTGGGAAGGGATATTACGTGATATTATGGAATATATGGATACGTGGAGGATAAGGAAGGATTTATACGGGTTTGGTTGTGGTGGTTGCGGGTTTGGGGCTTCAAAAAAACGGGTTTTGGATATACCCGAAAACAAAGCCAGGGGCTGTTTCACGGGCTGCTCTGGGTCGGGTTTTGGGTTGGAAATGGGTATGGGTCGTGGGTAATGGGTAGGTGGTGGTGTAGGGTCGACCGTGGTGGTTTGGGTGCTGGCAATGGGTGTTGGGTTGGGGTCGAAATGAGGGGTGGCAGAGGGGCTGTTGGTCGCGGGAAAGGAGGGAAAAAATAGGGAAGGGTTTGTGTCGGTATGGAGGTTCGAACCCTAGACCTCGGGGTGGGTAATGCTACAACATCAAATTCCATCCTAACCGCCTTGATATTCATGCTTAAATTTGAACAAAAACGTTAAAACCGTCTCAAAATTCAAGCACAAACTCCGTCTTGAATTCAATTTTTCAAATTAAATAAAAAGACGATAAAATGTAACTGTCAAAACATTTCATTTTTCAAATGAAATAAAAAATAAACTTTGGAAATAATTTATTTTTCAAATAAATTAGAAACGTAAACTAATGAAATAAACTTCGTTTACTTCAAAACGAACAAAATAATTTAAACTTCATTTAAATTATAAATTACTTATTTTTCAAATAAATTATAAAATTTGCAAATTAATGAAATAAATTTCATTTATCTCAAAATAAAACAAATAATTTACATTTCATTTAAATCATGCAACCGTCGAATAAAATACGTCTCGCGTCGCAAAACGGAATCCCTTAATGAAAAGTGTAAGTGAACATGTTTCCTATCATCATTGGGTGTTAGACGGGATTTCTATAAATGCCAATATCGACAGATACGGTATCTACAAGTTGTTGGAAGCTTGAATCCCTTAGGGATGGATACGAGAGTGGGTTAAGAGTGGCTTGCTAGGTTTGTTAGAGCAGCCATGGTCGAAGTGGTGGTAGAATTTGGAGTGCCTTCTTCGAAAGACTGGGTTTCTGCAATATAGTCGGCGTAAACTGTGTCAAGCGTACTCAAGTCTTCGGCCTGACGGATTTCCCTAAAGAAATTTCGTCTATCCCTTAGTGTGAACTCCCCACTATAAACGTAACGTAAACAATTGAAATAGCAGCGAAAAACTACGAGCTTTAAAAAAAAAATTAACTAAGAAGGAGCATGAAATAAGGCGCGGGTTCCAAATACAAACAAACGAAAGTAAATGTGCGGAAATACGACTACAAAGAGTGTTTTGGGGAA